>JAKTTN010000006.1:600000-901971 GCA_030581475.1 Yamadazyma akitaensis
TGAAGCCAATGAAATCGCTAGACCTGTGACAATCAGAACTAATACTTTGAAGACTAGACGTCGTGATTTAGCTCAAACTTTAGTTAATAGGGGTGTAAACTTACAACCGATTGGATCTTGGACTAAAGTTGGTTTACAAGTTTTTGATTCCCAAGTTCCGATTGGAGCAACTCCAGAGTACTTAGCTGGTAATTATATATTACAAGCTGCTTCATCATTTTTACCTGTGATGGCTTTGGATCCCCAAGAAAATGAAAGAATTTTAGATATGGCTGCTGCTCCAGGTGGTAAAACTACCTACATTTCAGCATTAATGAAGAACACTGGCTGTGTTTTCGCTAATGATGCTAATAAAGCTCGTACTAAGTCTTTGATAGCAAACATACATAGATTGGGTTGTAAAAACACTATTGTTTGTAATTATGATGCCAGAGAATTTCCAAAAGTCATTGGTGGATTTGATAGAATTTTGTTGGATGCTCCCTGCTCTGGTACTGGTGTTATCGCAAAAGATGAGTCTGTTAAAGTAAATCGTAACGAGAAGGATTTCATTCAAATTCCCCACCTTCAAAAGCAATTAATTTTATCTGCTATTGACTCTGTCGATGCAAACTCCGCTACTGGTGGTGTTATAGTATATTCTACATGCTCTGTTGCGGTGGATGAAAATGAGGCTGTTGTCGATTATGCTTTGAGAAAGAGACCTAACGTCAAGTTGGTTGAAACCCATTTACAAGTTGGTAAACCAGGTTTTGTTTCTTATCGTGGTAAACACTTTGATCCAAGCATGTCTTTGACTAGACGTTATTATCCCCACACTTATAATGTTGATGGTTTTTATGTCGCAAAATTCAAAAAGATTGCAGCATCTCCACATGATGTGTCTAAGGCTGGTGCTAAAGAAAAAGAATCGTTGGCTAGAGCCGAAGCTGAAGAAGAAGGTATAATCAATGATGACTTTGCTGATTTCAATGAAAATGAAGATAAAGACTTGATTGACAAGTCTATCAAGAGAAACTTAAAAAGAAAGGGTATTAATCCACATGCCAGTAAAGCTTAAATTAAAGAGTTAACATTCAATTTATAACAAGGAAATCAAGTCCTTTCCTGTTTGTATATTATTAGGTACAAGAAATAGCATTAAAGTATGATAAAAAGTAAAATCTTGCAGTATTACAACAATGAAACATTTCCAAGTCCATGCTCTTTGATATACTCTGGTCCATATTCATCATATTCAGCCTTTGTAACGTAACTGGATTTGCATTCTTCGGTTGATGACCACATTTGCATACCTCTCCAAGGATCAATCGTTGAATCTTTGGCGTTACGGACTTTTAATGGGGCTCCAACAGGCAAAAAACTAGTAAATTCTTTCACAATTCTCGTACCAAAATTAGGCAATTGGCTCAAACCACCAGTGACGAATATATCTTGTACAACGTTGTGAGATTGACCACCTGTTTCAAAGTTTCCATCCAATCTTCTAAGGAGTAAGTCCTCCAGGATTTCTGAGATACCAGCTTGATCAAGACCAGCAATATGTGGTTCAAATAGTATTTCTGGAACACGAATTCTTTCGACATTCAAATGTAGTTGATGGTTCTTCAATATGATTTCAGGTTTGGTAGCGATTTCATCTGGATCCATACCTTCTGTTTGCATAGCAAGCGAAATATTCGGCCGTGGGCCATGTATAAATTTATGCAAGGTCAGATTCTTCCAGTCGAAAGTTAAGGAAGCTGCTAATGTGTCCTCATGGTGGAAATTAGGATCGTATTCTAATAATTCAGACTCTAAGCTTAAAATGGTGCTATTGTCTTCGGCTTGTTCTTCCTCGATATTGACACTTGAAATATCACGATATAAATTCCAGTCATCATCATTAGCACCGAAGGTATCATTCGGGTCATTGTCAATAGTTGAGTTTGCATTACGTCTTCTCTTTCTGGAAGTTGCATTAGTGGATCCTGTTTCATCGTTGGCCAAATCAGCAATATTCTTCATACGTTTTTGGGCTGCTGCAGATTTTCTATCTTTGAAAGAGTCCAATAGCTTTTGTCTTTCCTTGACTCTATTAATAAGCGTTGCAAGTTCGATCCTTTTATTCGAGCACCAATCCTCTAAATCTCTTTCCCTCCACTCTGCTTGTTCCTTATCGTATAGGGCCTTCAACTCCTCCTCTTTTCTTTTGGCCTCTTTATTTTTTTGTCTAGCCTCGTAATTAGCTTTATTTAATCTTTGTTTTCGTTTTTCTTTGATGTCGTCTGCCGCGAGCTGATCATCCGGTATATCAACCAAGGGCCATGCGACTTGTGGATCCAACTCCAAGCCATTTTCTTCGTCTTCTCCGAATTTCTGCTTTTTGATGGTCTTATCTAAGTTGGTGACATATTTATTAAATTCATTTAAATCTTCAAAACCTTCTTCCATTAATTTAGTTGAAGTCTCACTTGCACTTAATACCTCAAGTTCTTCCTTTAAGTTAGAGTAGTATACAAATTCCTCCTCCTTCTGTACTAATTTCTCTGCACGTCTTTGACGAGCTTGTTCCTGTAGCCTTTTTCCTTGTTCTCTTCTTCTCTCAGCTTGCTGAATCAACTCCTCCTCAGTCTTCTTCTTTTCAGGTGCCCCTAAGTCCACTGGAGCTTGAACGACTATATCTTTAGTTTCCAATTGATCCATATCCAAAAAGTGCTTCAATTCCTCTTGGTAGTCATCCAGTATATAACAGAAATCTTGGAACAAATTTGTGGAGTGAGAAGGTGTTAATTTTGAAGGAAAATATGGATATTTCAATGCCAAAAGTTTCAGTAAAAACTGTTGAGATTGATTGCCACCCCAATCAATTCTTTTGGTTTGCAGTAACACCCCTTTCCCATTGAGTACAGGGAAAAGATGGGTCAGCTCATTACCTGCACCTATAACCAAACCGTTGGTTGGGCTACCATTACAATTAGCGTAATATGAAAATAACGAATCGATCCCAAAAGATACCTTGGGAGCCAGATACACTTCGAAGAGTAATTCATACATTCCTTTTCTTTGACTAACAGTGCTTGTTACTGGCTCTGTCATTATTATGGGATTTTCGACGGATCCATTACGGCTCTGAACCCCCAAAAGCTCGAACGAGTAGTCCAATAAGTATTCGACGTTATCCCAGTTACTAATAACAGTTCCATCATAGATAGCCCGGATGGATGATTTGACGAGCGGATCCCGGTAGACATCATTACCAACTAGTGTCAAAGTGTTCTGTGTCTTTCTATCCCGATACCGTGCCACAGTCGATGGGAATACGTGGTGAGGTGTAGCACTATTGGTTAAACCTATTCTGGATTGAGACGACCCAATATCGAGGGCTATAGGTACACTCGTCTCATAATTTTCATAAAACGTAGCTACAGAATTAGGTGCAGTAAACTCTCTCAATGGGTGCACCACCTGAGGGGGAAACTCCTCTGCTTCTTGGCTGGCACTTTTTATAGGACTCATTAGTTGAATATTTCCAATCGAGTTCCGCGAAAATAATTCATATCTCATACATCAATCAGCTTTCTCAATGTCAACTGAAGAGAACCCATTGAACTTTCAAGTCTACAATATTGCCACTGTTCTCAAGAGATTGGAGGCTGCAACATCCAGGTTAGAGGATATTACGCTTTTCCAGGAACAAGCTTTTCTGTCTAAAGAAAAATTGACTGATGATCGTAAAGAATCGGCGTCAACACCTGTAGTTGCGACCGCCACCACCACCAGTGCCACCACTTCTGCTTCTGAAGCGATCCCTGAAAGGTCCAAGTCTACAATTGAATTTGGATCCTTTGTGAACGAACATATCAAACCTCTTGTTGAGAAATCCAAGTCTCTTGATCCCGTTCTTGGTGAAGCTGTATCCGCATTGTATGGAGCCTTTGAAGAGCAAGAAATATTCTTAGATATTGTATCCAAGTCCAAAAAACCAGATGTTACCGATCCAAAATTTGTTGAAGCCTTCAAACCAATAAATGCTCATATCGAGAAAATCTCTACAATCAAAGATACTAATCGTACTTCAAGGTTCTTCAATCACTTGAACACTATTGCAGAAGGTGCTCCAGTGTTGGGGTGGGTAGTGAGCCCAACCCCTGTTTCTTATATTCCTGATTTCAAAGATAGCGCTCTGTTCTGGGCTAACAGAATCTTGAAAGAATTCAGAGATAAAGATGAAGCTCAAGTTGATTGGGTCAAATCATACTTAGGTATTTTTGAACCATTGAAGGATTACGTCAAGGAACACCATACTAAGGGTCCAAAATGGAACTCAGACGGCAAACCTTTGGCTGATGTTTTAGCCAACTCTCGTAATCTGACCACAATTAGTACTAACCCTGCCCTTACCGCTACTTCTGCTTCAAGTGCCAGTGGTGCACCACCACCACCACCACCACCACCTCCTCCAACCAATATTTTTGACGAGACTGAAAACAAGAGTGAAACCCCTACCTCCGGTATGCAAGCTGTTTTCGCTGACATTAACAAGGGCGCTGATATCACCTCTGGTCTAAAGAAAGTAGACAAGTCTCAAATGACTCACAAGAATCCGGAATTGAGAAAACAAGCTCCTGCTATTCCAAAAAAACCAACTCCCCCTAAGAAACCAACATCTTTATCGAGCAGTAATTCCCTTAATTCTAAAAAACCACCCAAGAAGGTATTGATTGATGGTTCTAAATGGATTATCGAAAACTTCTCCAAGGCTGATCTTCAAGGCGAAGACTTACTTATAATTGATGCTGAAATGCACCAATCAGTTTTTGTTGGAAACTGTGAAGAAATCAACATTCAAGTTAAGGGTAAAGCTAACGCTATTTCTGTTTCCGAGACCTCCAACTGTGGCTTTATCCTTGACTCTTTGATTTCTGGTTTCGAAGTGATCAAATCTCACAAATTTACCTTACAGGTATTGGGAGTTGTTGTTGACATCAACATTGACCAATGTGATGAAGTTAACATATACTTATCCAAGGACAGTGTTGATAGCGATGTCCAGATCTTGTCTAGTTCTACTACTGCCTTGAATATCAATGTTCTCCAAGATGATGATTATGTGGAATTAGCTGCTCCAGAACAATTCAAGCACTTCATCAAGAACGGCAAATTAGTTTCTGAAGTCCTTCAACATGTTGCTTAGAAGAGTGACATTTCGATAAATTGAGACTATTTGAAAAAGCTACATATGGAAATATAAGAGGACACAATAAGGATTTACGCTACCTCTCTTTCAATATCTACTGCCTCATACTTTCGAGGCATCTTCGACCGTACTATTCATAACAGCCATTGAGCACAATGGAACAGAGTAATATATGCACAAAAAACATCACTGTAATCGGTGTGAATTTCTTTGTTGCTTTTCTATAACATGGTTCTCTTCTGAGGCCACGAAAGACGTACATCAAAGAGTTTTGCTGTAACTATGTGTTTGCATAAAGGCCAACTGGGAATGACTTATGCATCCAACGCTTCGCTTTCTGATCATAGACATAATCACCGATGAATTTTCAGTTTATACAAATGCCATCTTTGACTCTCTCCGAATATATAAATACCCTATAACTTCAATTATTGACATCTGCACTGTTTGTTTTGCAAGCTTGATTACTAGTCTATTCTCCTCGCAATAGAATTTCAGTACTGGATTCTCCTGAGTAGTCCTCCTCTTCAGAGCTAGAGCTTGCAGAGCGCTCTGGTTCCAGACTATCCACGTTAGAGGAATCTGAATACAGTTCATATTGGACACTGTCCTCGTCGGAACTTTGAACATCATCATCGCTTCCAAAGAATTCATCAAGACTTTGCAAATGGTAGCTCGTCTTGTTGACAATCCCCCCTTTATGATTATTCTGAAATTGACCCGAGCTGATTGCAACGGATGAGACAGGTATCTCACCGATTCTCTTGGCAATACTAGAGGACGAGATACCTCCTGATTTACCAGATATTTTGCTTTCAATCACCAGAATTGATTTACGAACAGACGACAGTGGTAATGCATTCTGATCTGCCCATGGAGGGCAATGAAGGTATTCTGTAAGTGCCCTATTTTCTACGCTGCTGGATACCAAAGAATTGAAGTAAGGTGCACTCTTAGGGGCTTGTAAGAACAACGAAGCGAGCTGTGAATTAACACTACCATTGTTAAGTAAAACGCTAAACATCCTTGCCCTATCTCTAGTATCATATGAGACGTCATATTTACATAGTGCCAACGCATATTGGAACATTTTGGAAATGCGATTTGTAGCCAAAAAGTTCTTGATAGCTCCATCATCATTTGATTCATATTTAATAAAATTATCGAGAGTGACGGAGTATAATTTAGCAGCTAGCACCAAAATTTGATATCTAACATCATCTTCTTCCTTCCTGAAGCTTCTCAAAAGAATCCTTAAGGTATCGGGAGCAATTTGATTAGTAGATTCTTTGGTGAATTCTCCGATTATCCAGATGATACTGGCTTTAGCTTCTGGTTCAAGATCAACTTGAGCATCACACAAAACAATAGATAAATTATAGACAATTCTAGCAATTTCTTTGTTTGCTGATTCTCGGTCATTCGCTACTTGTTGTTGGATTTGAATGAAGTATCTTACAACGGTAAGTAATTCATTGAGAGCATTTCCATGGGTGCTCTTGATGTTCTTCAAACACCACTTTAGAATTTTCTGATCATATTCTTCTGAAATACTGGCACAACAGCCAATAGCCTTCATGGCTTCACTAGCAATAGCGTTAGAAGAACTCTTCAATGCGTGATATTTTAGTTCTTCTAGTATATGCTTTATGTTACCTTCATTCACCACCAGCGATAAGACTCTTAATTTAAGTTTAGCTATCTCCTGATTTTCCGAAGGGAAAACAAAAAACGTCCTGAAGTGTGGAATAAATAGTTTGCTTCCCTTGGACATCAATGTGGATACTGACTGTAAAGCAAGGAGCTTGACTTGAGGGTGTGAAGATTCACATATTAAACCGCACATAATGGTAGCCACGTCAAATTCTTTGAGGATTTTAGGAGGAGTCAAACTCATTAATGCTCTAAGTATGCTTAGGATTACAAATTCTGAGTCTGTAAACAACAAAGATTTGAGACAACTTAAAAATAATTGTAAATCTTCATCAAGAGATACCTCGTAATTATCATCCTTGATGCTGAAAATGTCTTCCGGTAAATCCATGATGGTGTTGTGTTCGTCTTCATAGTACAATTTAGGTTTAGGTAAAAATAGTCTGGTATAGTCGGTCAATAAATCAATTACGATTGATTGAGCCCATTCATCCAATTCTCCAATAATGTTACAGAATCTTCTAAAATGTCCATGTATAGGATTCCATTTTTTATGAACAGATTCCACATTAGCTGTCATCTTGGTGTACGCTTTAATAGTAGTACCTACCACAAGAGGATCTGAATCAGCCAATAGCTTGTTGATATCCTCAAATAGCGGTTTCTCAGTAGATCTATCAATATCGTATACTTTCTCGATGGCTATGGCTGTAGCAGCTCTTACCAAAGGAGAACCATCGTTAACAGTCCTTTTGATGCATACTAGTAATATTGGGCTCAATGTTGGAATTCGAATCCCAGAAAGAGACTTTATAGCATTGGCTCTTGTCACAGGATTTTTGTCATCTAGTAATCTTTGAATAGAGTTGACGGACAAAAGGGCTTTATCTGGTTCAATTTCTGCATACCTGGTTAAGTAGACCAACACTAAATTTCTAACTTTAGCACTAGGAGATGTGATATTCTTGACTATCTCGGCAAAATAAGGTAACCCGTCTTCACCTCTTGAAATCATTGAAATAACACATTTCATACCATTTAGAACGTCTCTTTCTACTCGTGAACTTAGCAAGTTTCTAATTTCTTGGGGACGCAGAGATGTAGGAGTATCTGATAGTCTGGAAGAAGCGGATACTGCTGCTTCAATTGCGATGTCCTTGGCCGATTCAAATATCGATGTTATTCTTGATATCGATTCTGTCATGTACGTCAATTCTTAATTTTGCGACTGCGAAATATATTAACTACGGTTTATAAGACAAGAGAAAGTATATCCGATCTTTAATTAAAACTTGCATTTACAAGTAATATACATTATTCATCATTAGTTCGATCTGTGGATTTTCTATTCAATATTTTTGTGGCAGCTTTCATTCTCTTACCAGTTTGTAGTTCTTTACTGGATTCCATATGTCTACTAGTGAAAAACTCTCCTAGTGTAGACTGAGTACCCTCTCTTAATTTTCTATTCATATCCCTGATCAAGGGAACCATTATCTCATCTACTGTCTCCTGCGGCCATCCTACATTGTACATCAAGTAGGATCGAATTTGATCAAGATCGGGCACCCCCCACTTTATAGGCTCTTTACTATGATCGACTTCGGGTGTGCAATATGCATCAAATACAACTCGATCAGGAAACAGAGATGGAATATGAAGTCTGTTTTTCTTGATCCTGTTAAGAAGGTTTCTCTTTAAAGTGGTGCTATTATCTGACTTACCTCCAATACTGCATTTATCAAACCAAGTTTTAAGGTTTTCTAAACTTTCAAATTCTGCTAGTATCTCCATAGCTAAGACAGGACCAATTCCCTTTATACCATCAGTATAGTCACTACCAAGTAGAAGCGCTAATTCAATTAAGTTATTCTGGCTCAACCCCAACTTTGACTTAATATCATCTTTGAAATAGCATTCAACGTATTGTTTTTGATTGAACATGTTTTTATAAATTCTGTCTCCTCCGAATAGAAAAGCATCACTATCATCAGTCACTATTCCATCCACTAACCCAAGTTTCAATAATGTCACGCACTGTGCTTCAGCTTCCATCGGAGCGGTTATGAAGGGTATCCCAAATCTTCTTAAAAGTTCCTGGACATCATTTATCATAGTCTGTGTTACTTCTTCTGAATCTCTTTTTTGCTTTTGAAGCCTTTCTTGTAAAAGTTGTTCATCAGTAATAGAAGTGTTGGTGTGATTAATGGGCATATTATGTTTTGCATTTATAGTCTGTTTTAATTTTTCATGATCTCCTTCCTCTTGTAAAACCTGCATTTCAGCAATCTCTTCTTCACCATCAACGAAAACGTAATCAAGAATTGCTTCATTCTTTGTAGACTGATTATATTTATCAATGATCTCCTTATCTTCAGCTTTGCTGAAATTTGGAGTACTCTTCGCTATTTCATGTATGATAGGTTTTTCCTGATCTGGTAAGTCCTCGTGGTTCTCTTCACCTTCCAAGTCTCTAACATTTATTATCTTTTTTTTTTTTTTACTTGATTGAGATTTTATGTGTTCAGCAGCAGCTATTTCTTCGAGATCAGAGTCCAGTGCTGGTGCTTCATCAAGGATCTCTTTGGCTCTATCCCAAGGAATTAAGCCATCATCAAACTCTCCATCCGAACCAACATTCTCTCCATCTCCTGGCTTATTATACACAGTTTCACTGTCCAAGGCCTCATTAAACCACGAAGGCATATTATTAGAAAGCATTTTTTTCTCTTCTGGAGTACCCTTCGTTATCCTTTCTGAGTCCTTTTTATCGATCTCAATTGATTTTTCAATATTCTTAACTTCATTCTCTTTTTTGAGATCCTGTTGTCCAACAGTATCTTTTTTCGTACCACTTTGACTCATATGTTCGATGTTGACTGGTTTTTGATCCAGGTCTTGAGGTGTGATAGATTCATTTTCTAATTGTGCTACATTATTTGCCTTTCCGAATAGTAAAGAGGATCCAAAATCTAGCCTTAATGGGGTATCATTTTTCTTTTGACGGTCTTCATCAGCTTTCAACTGGCTGAGCTCTCTCTTAGAATCTGCAATAGCAGTCCTAAGATCTTCGTTTGAGAAGCTTGTACTGTTGATATTAAACTGAGGCTGCTCATATTGTTCATAGATCGATTCGATTATTGCCTTGTTGAAATTTCTCTCTTCAGCTGTTTCTTTATGTTTAGTAAGACCACTTATTGGAACATCTTCAAATTCATCATCGTCCTCATCTTCTTTCAGATCTTCTATTATTTTCATACAATGTTCATCGTTCTTGAATGTTTCGTCTTCGAGCTGTTCTAAATATTCATCACCAGTTTGACGCATTTCTTTAGGGTTATTAATTGATCTTAAAGGAGCTTTTTTTCCGAAGTGTTTGCCATTACCTTCATCACCTAACGATAATGTCCAACCATCATCAGTCCTGATCAATGCATACTTTCTGTCCTTTTCACCAGCAATTCTCCTAGTTGCGTTACCATCCTCCCCCATTCCACTAACATCCATTAACCTTTGAGTGTAGAAATTTCTTTTTTGGACCTGTTGGATTTGAAACTTGGAAAAATCCATATCGTTTGGAAATATTTCTTCAAGCTGGTCTTTAGAGAACCCCATTCTCAATCTAGACTTCAATCGTAAGTGTGAAAGAATCATATATTGAGTAGGCATTGGTAGATCAGCAAACTCATCTGAATTAGGGTCAACATTATTAATATCTATTCCGTCAACGATATCAAAAGATTCCAGAGTCAAATCTTTGAATTCTTCATCCGGTATAAGTCTTTCATCTTCTTTTCTTATCTTAATTCTCTTCAATTCAGGGAGGTGATACTCATCGGAAGGAACAAATCTTTTGTTTCCCATTGGAATATCGGAGACTTTCTTGGTAATCGTTTTGGTGTGTTGCGTAGGCAAGTCTTCCAAGTATTTTTCATTTTGTTCTAGCTGCTTTCCTTGTTGATTTTTCCGTTGTACTTGCATTGCTAATAATCTTTGAGCAGTCTCAGAAGCCTCCTCTCGTCTACCTTCTCTTCGCTCCCTTCTTTTCTTAATAGTATCACGCTTCAACGCAGGTGCACCACCATCGAAAACAAAAACCGGTTGAATCCCAAAGTATAGAAGCTTACATATCCTCCTAAAAAATCCAACTATGTGGGACAGATGGAGTGAGTTACCTTCAGAGTCTCTTACAGCCTTTAAGAACTGATATACCCAAATAGAAGCATCTACCGCTAGCTTCTTTCTAGATAGGGCCTCGAGCCTAACCGGTCGGGATACTGGGCCAACTATTTCCCATAAAGAATTAACACCCATTCACAACTCAGATTTGTCGTAAAATTTAGGTTTTAAAGAATCCGCAATTATTAAGAGGGTCGCTTTTTCGCAGTCTCCACAAAAAGATTTTGCAGCCTATTTTCTTTGCAACATGGAAGGGGTTCGTACGTATCAAACAAACATTATGGATACTTGTGAGGAAATTGAAGAGTCTTTAATGAAACCGGCATATGATCTTTCTCTTTTTCAATATCAAGACTACGTAAATTTCTGTCCAGGTGAATATGAGAATCACCACTCTCCGTACCTATTTTACGACTCTTCTGTGGCATTTAAACAAGCAAATCACCAGGCCAACTATGATCTGTACGGTTATACGTATAACTACAGAAATAATGAAAATGATTATGTTTCTCAAGGGCTGCCATTTATTCAAGGACTTCCTTCTTTGAGCTTACATGAATCTTTTGATCCAAGAAATGAACCTGATATGGATAGTCTGGATAAAGTAGAGGCTTGGATGGTTGAAGTCCCTGATGATTACGATGATGCTACATATTCACAATGTTTCTCTGGTACTGCTTATCCTGAAGATTCCGAGGAGAATGACATTAGTACTATCGAGGATATAAATATTATTGATATTCAGTCGAAACTTATTACTAGATTGACCATCGAAATGTACGAAAGAGAAGCAGTTGCAGTGAACCCGCTGACGAATAAAGGATCACACACTAAGTTAGTGGCTTTTGATTTATCATCAAGTGACTTCAGTCGCAACAGTATTAGACAAGAAGAGGTAGTTAATCTATTAGAATATGATTAGAATAAGTTAAATATAACTTTGAAAAGATACTAAATAAATACATCAAACTCCTCAATATCATAACTTATAGTCTCCGGTCCTTCTATATCTTGTAGTAGTGGATAGTAAGGTACAATTGCATCAGCCAGCTGAACATAAGCCATATTGAATAATCTCCAATAGGCTACTCTAACTTTTTTGGCGGGGTGGAATAAACCAGCCCAAACATAGTTCATATACCTCCCATAACCGAGCACATTTTTCAATGAGTCTACTGATTCCAAGATCCTTGTAATAACATGAGGTGAAGTTTCAAAAATGTTCGGTAATAAAAGATCCATCAAGTGAATGAATATATCTATTTGGAAATCCACAAGACAACCTTCACAATTTAGAGCGATATGTTTCACAACAGTTGCACCAGTTTGTCTATGAACTAAGTCTCTATCAGTTAAGGCATCTTGTATTAATGTTGTTATAGCGTACAAGTAATCATTTGTCAAGCTTCCATCGAGATATTCAAAAATAAAAGTCATTGCTTTGAGGATACCATTCTGAACATTGGTGGAAGGAGTTCTGTACTCATTCATAATAGCAGGAAGAACTGTGAAAGGCGTGCATACTTCAGCAACAATTCCAATTGCTACTGCAGTGCATACTCTCAATTGTCTTTCTTGAACTCTCAAGTTGTTCAAAAGCATGGTGAGAACATCCTGGGGACCGATTGTTCGGGATATCTCACCAAAAGTAGAATTTGCAGCGATTCGAATTCTTTTGATAGGACTTTTCAAAGTATCTAAAAGATCGAAACATATCCTCATCCATTCTTTGACATTGATCAATTCAGGACACTTTCTTGCTATCAATCCGATAACTAGGATACAAGACTCCTGGACTTTATCATGTCTATTCTTGAGAATAGGAGATAAGGAAGGTAAGAGCTGTGGAATGGATGGATTATCCAATGAAGTAAGATCTTCGTTATCAAAAGATTCCAAACACGAGTGTAAAGCGGTCAAGAGACCCGCCAATACATCGGGATAACTCTCACCAAGTGATTCATAGAGTATAAGAATCAATCTCTGCAATATATCACCTTCTCCTTCGACGCACAATTTCACAACAGGAACAAGACCTGCAATGAGAAAAGCTGCTTGCCTCCGAACATCAGGTGATTTGTTCTTCACTTGGTAAAGAACAGTACTCAAAATAGGATTCAAATGAGGCTTGAGTCTGACACCCAAAGCCTTTGAAACATCTACTAATCCGCTGATGTAAACCTTGTTGGAAGTTGTTTGTTCTTGAAAAGCATACAACATACCATCTACCAACTTTTCATCGAAGATTCGATCCAGAGCAACTAATTCCTCTGGTTTCCCGCTAATAATCTTTCCAATTGCTTCAACCGCCATTTTTCTTAATTGTTCATTATCATTTTTGGTGAACTCGATCAATTTGTGAACCATCAGTAAATACCCAAGTTTAAACGCTAATTCGCTCGTAGTCCCAACAACGAGTCTATGAAGAAGTTTCGTATCTGTTGCTGTGCGTCTGTTCCAAAACTGACGAATAAATGGGACATATATATCTTTTTCGTATGACTTTATAACCTGACGAGATAGTGGCAACTTCTGAAGGATTCTAAGGATAGAAACCCTCATTTCATCATCCTGTGAATTAAATTCTCTTGAAATGACAGAGATGATTTCTTTCATATAATAGTTAGAATACTCTTCATAGTTTGGATTACGAGACATGAGTGGGATTATGGTACCAAGACATTTTAGAAAAGCAGCTAGTGCTCTACCTCTGTGTCTTTTGATCCCAATCCATATTGGCTCTAATACCGGCTCAAAATACTCTACGCCATATGGATAAACGGTTTCAGCTAATTGGAAGATGGTTGTAGCAGTGATGAGTCTTATCTGGGATACTTCATCTGAAACGGTGGGTAACAAAATTGCAATCAACTGCTCCAAATATGGTAAAATTGGTGTACCATTTCCTGACCCAAGATTCAAACAAAACTGCTGAATCACTTTGATACCTGTATGCCTTGTTTGCCATGACTTCTTTGATTTGATCGCTGCCTTGAGGAAAGGGAGCATGTTGACCAACCCTAAAGAACTCGTAACAACTGCCAATATCCTAGATGCGATATTTCTAATGTACTCGTCATTATGACTCAAGTCTGGTCTCATAGTGGAAATTATATTAGGGAGACCGGCAGCCTTGGTTAAACTCGATATTATTTCTCTCGCCTCCAATCTAAGGGTCAAATCTTCATCGATCAATAAAGGTGATATGGCAAGTAAAATCTTATGTGTGTGCGGTCGAACCTCAACGTCAAATTTAAACAAGAGTCTCCCAATAAGCTTTACTAGGACATGGCGCTCTTGATATTCTAGTGCTGGTTCCACTACTAAAGGGAGCGCATGTTTGAATACTGAACTGGGACCGAAGTTTAACGCTTTATCCGTAAATCTTCTTAGAGATCTCTTTCTAGTGATTTGATTCCCATTCTTTATTTTTAGAAGAAGTTGCATGACTTCAACATCGTTCTTCTCCTCTGGTGTCAAGCTCTTCTTTTTTTGTAGTACGGTGAGTTGACCGAAGTACTTTTCATCTTCATTACGGTAAAAGGTAATTCCTTGTATTTCGGGGGCCTTAACTATCGTTTGTTCTACTTCCTGTTTGTTTTTTTCGTTTTCCCCGAGAGGCTGGTAGAATCCATTATTAACTTCTTTAACTTCGGATTCATCTACCTTGTCTAGTTTAGTCGTTTCTTTTACTATTAGAAGCTTCTCTCTTTCTTCAGGGGTGACATCCCATCTCTTCCTCCTTTTGCGGGGCGGCTCTGCGTCTATCAATTTGCGGTCACTTTCATCAGTCTTAGTGCTTGCTTCTTTCTCATTGGCCTCTTTTGTTCTTTGCATCCTTTCCTTATAGGTGAGATAATCTGGCTCATTCAAACCATTTGTAAGTTTATACGATTGTTTGCTATACGTATTCTCCAACGTTTCCTTTATTTCGTTTGTATTAGTGTAATCGTCATTATTGCTTTCCCTATCTAGTTCAGCAGCCAACGACTTAGGGATGGAGTAGGTTCCTGCCAAATTCTTCGTACGAGGCATAATTGTTGTAGAGATGAGATTCGCGATGGTATATAATTTCTATCCATGTCTAGTCAGAATTCTTTGGTCCTATTAAACAGGACATTCATGCTTAAAGATGGATTTCCATTTGTATTAGTTTTAGACTCTTTGGTTCAGTCTTCCTACTACATAATTCGAGAATTCATGCACAAGCCTTCCGGTGAAATCATATACTTATCTTTCGAAACTGTAAATAGACCAGACTATGCTACTCATTTCATTGACTGCACCGGAAGAACTATAACGGATATTGTGAAAGAGACCAAAAACCTTACACCCAAAGTGGAAAATACCACACAACTTCCAAAAAAAGCTTTGATCGTGGTGGACTCACTCAACTTCATAAAACCTGAAGAGTTGTCTAATTTTGTATCATCTTTAATTCTGCCTTCATCAGTTGTATTGGGTGTTTATCACATTGATTTCGAATCCAAGCTGACAAAGTTTCCTAATTTCCCATCACCAATAAACTTACTCACGTATATTGCCAGTTCTATATTTGAAGTTGAGCCGTACCATAAAACAGAGGTAGATGAAGAAGAAGTGGATAATGATTTAAACCAATTAAAGATTCCCATCATTAAAGCCCATAACTCTCCCATATTTAAACTTACCCTTACAAACCGTAGAAAGTCTGGTAGAGCTATGTTATTTACCTTTATCATAAATTCATTAGAACATACATACGAAGTCTTCAAAGAAGCATCCCCGCCCGCATCTACTGAAGATGAAAGCTTGTTGAGGGATTTGACTACATTCAATCTCACAACCAATACGAAGCAAAAATTGGCAAAAGATCAAGTAGAATTACCATTTATTCAAGCTCAAGAACAATTAGGCTCTTATTCTGGTGCCATCGTTTACGAATTCGAGAAAGACGACGATTATGACGAGGAAGACCCCTATGAAGACCCATTTTAAGGCTTTTTCATGAACAAACAGTTAATTCCAAATTCCCACTAATAAATACTTTTACTCCTTTGACTTACTCTATTGTGTACGACTTTGACTTATTAATCTTTCGTAATAACTTTTTATCGCCTTCATTTCTGGCTCGTTCTGCCAAATCAGTGATATTTTGATCCCATACCAACCAGTCATTGTATGTTTCAAAAAATTTGGGTCCAAAAGAATCACTCAAGTTCGTGTTTATATCATGGCAGGCGCAAAACCAAATACCTTTCCTACTCCACAACCCGTTACCTCCTCTCTCCCGACACATTTCCCGCTCATTTGAAGTAGGAACCAGACCTCCAATAAATTCTACCACAACTTTCTTGCTGCGCTTTTTCTTCAAATCCTCAACTAGATCACTGAAATACAATGCTGGGAATACGATCTTGGCTACCTCGCGAGGAATCCAACGCACAACAAAGTCACTATTCATATTCACGTATATCTCCTCATTATCTAAAAATGTTGCCTTCCTCGGAAACTCTTTATGGAAAGTCCTATCTTGTATGAGTCCATTTTTGTTGTAGATGTAGTTAAAACTACTAGAATCTTTTGATAAAAGATTCTCTGTATAATTCTTGAATGCTTTGGAGATTTGTGGATCGAGTTTGAGATCACCTGATTCTTTAAGTGCTTTTAAAATCACGTTGTCCTCTCTAGATACGCCGTCTTCGAACAACATTACCAGTACTGATATGTTTTATTTTCCGTTTCGGAAGCGAGCCTGGCTGCAAAAAATGCGAAAATGTGCACTTTCTTTTTCTTTGCACGAAGAGGTGGGGTTAAAATCGAAGTGGGTTATTTACTATATATTGAAGTTTATTACTTTTTCCGCCTGATCGAAGATCTTAGCAGGGAAATGCTAGTTTTAATTACCGTAGTTATTTTACGGAGCTTACTCTGTGCTGCTATTTTTTCAAACTCTTCCTCTGTAATGACATCTTTGATCAACAAGTTGTAGAGAGAACCAAACGCTAAGGAAATAACCGTTCCAGTTAAAATTATCACGTTATATGGCATTGAAAAATCTGGCGTAGGAAGAGTGATTAACGAACTGGTTGTCCTCAATTCGTATACTTTTTGAAAATTTTCATCCAACACCGATATTACTGCAGGTTCTACCGAGAATCCATGGTTGGCGTCTGGAGGATATTCTGAATAAAGAAGCAAAGATTTATCAAAGTTGTAGTGTAGGCTTAATGTTTCGCCGGCTGGTACCGAAACAGTAAGTTCCATATGAGAAGGTCTCTTTCTGTCAACCGCTGGTTGATAATGCGTTAGTTGCACGTAATCTGATACTTTCACTTTTTCATATACTCCACTGTTACCTTTAGCAGTAGCTTCCATCGTGTTAAGGTACAACCTTGTAAACCATGGCAATGACTCGAAATATATGAATTTCACTTCTCTCTTATTCTTATTTTCAAATACTACTCTGAACCCCCCTCTATCTTGTGAATAGCCTGTCAAAGACCTAGAAACATGTAAAGGTGCTGTCCTTGGTTCAATGATCACGTTAGAATCTTTCGCTTCAAAATCGATATCAACTTCATTGCTACCCGAGACTTTGTAAGTGTTATCCTTTTCAGTTAAGCTGACAACTTTGTTTAGACCATCCTTGAATGAAATATCCCACCCAGAAGCATTGTAATGAACAACCACCGGAGCTGGTTGGGTAAAAGGGCCACCTTTGATTCTCCTACCGAAAACGTCAAGTAAACTGTACTTGAATTCAAAAGGTTCTCCGAGAGGAAAACATTGCCAAAGAGTATAACCCTTATTCTTGTCACAACGCAATTCATCACCGGGAAATGGTTTTGGAATTGTCCCTTCCCGTTTTTTACGTAAGGACCGGGTGACATCGATAATGGAAGAGATGGATTCGTTCATCTTGAAAATACATTTGCCCAGTACTTCATCGCATTCGGTACGAATATCAATAGACATCGAATTCCATAAAGAGTCAAACACTCTGTGACCGTCTAACAAAGACGAGACACCAGCTTTTCCTCTAGTTGGTAAAAGCTTGATAAAAGGGGTCAAGTTCTCAGTACATACAGGCTCAGCAGGCATGGCGGCTCTCAATAAGAACAATTTGTTCATACTGTTGGCTGTGAAACTATCAGATTTACTATTGAATGAGTTGATGGGGAATGTCGTTATGGATTCATCTATGAAGTTCAAAGATGCACAGAAAAAGGCGGAAAGCAGTACCGCCAAATTCTTCCAGCTATTTAATGCATCCATGGATGTAGGAGCTTCTACAACTGCCCACAACTCTACGCCCGTTCCACCGGTGTTCAGGCCATTTCCTGGTAAACTTCCCCATAATTCCGAATCCCACCATCCTTGGCCAAATCTCAAGTGAAGTTCACGTGTATTTGTCTGCTCTAATATGGGCCCAATTGATCTAGGGAAGTATGTATAATGGCTTACGGATTTTGATAAAATTTCGGTCTCATTTCCCGTGAAGAATTCAAGCAGTTTTGGCATAGATTTCACTTCGAAATTGAAACTGGCTAACAAATTATTTCGCGGTAACGGTGTTATTTCCAAGCTTTCATTAAAGAACTTGCTGCTGGCAATACAACAAAAGCTCAAGCTCAAGTACGTTATGACCTGATATATTATCATTGAAGGCCAGGTAATAAGTTGAATCAAAAAAAAAAAAACGCGAGAAGCGCGAATCTTAGGTTCTTGTTTATTTGAACTAATTCTATAATCTGTCTGATGATATAATGCAAAGTTCTCTGGACGTATCGATAATAGAATCCCATAAGGAGAACATAGAACAGCTTCCTGGAGGTAGATCAGTCATGGATCTTGCTCGGTCTTTGAAGAATGCTGGCGATTATAAAAGAAAAGACTCGCTAGCATCAGAAAGAGCAAAATTTGAGCGTGAGCTTTTACAGCTAGAGGAACTTGACGATCCTCTAGATGTTTATGTACGCTACATCAAATGGTGTCATATTAATTTCCCACAAGGCAATAATGTGGAAAGTCAGCTTCTATCCATTTTAGAGAAGTGCACAACTGATTTCAGAGACTTCGTTCAGTATAAGAACGACTCAAGGTACTTGAAAGTTTGGTTAGAGTACACAAAATACTCTGACTCACCGATAGAAATCTTCATATATTTGGCAAAGAAAGAAATTGGTAGGGAATTGGCTCTATTCTATGAAGAACTCGCTAGTCTTTTGGAAACCAATAAGAAATTTGCTGACGCAAAAGACGTCTACGAGATTGGAATAGAAAACAAGGCCCGTCCCTTCAATAGACTAGTCCGCTCCTATCAACAATTTAACTTTAGGGAGCGTGATACCAACGAGGATCAGTCTAATAGTGAGATGAGAAGAGCCTTGACTTTGAAGAGGGGCCTGAACCCTACACTTCAAGTACAAACAGTTTCTGAAACAGCATCGAAGAAACCAAAAATTAACATATATACTGATGATACAGAGATGAAAATATCAAATAAGCTTTTTGATGGAGGTCATCAAGTCAAGGATATTGGTACAGTTCATCTGAGAAAGAAAGAAAATGTATTCACTGCAAGACCTTGGTCTGGTGAAGTGTTAGATCAGCAGACTTCACTCCTGAGGGACAGCTCTTCAGGGAAGATTCCCGTTTACAGGGATATTATCGTGTCTCAAGAGGACATCACTCAACAGGAGATTCATGTTTCTGGGTCTAAGCACTCTACCGTAGTCAGGCGACCTGGTAAAAAATCAGAAAGAGTAGATGCCAATCTTTATTTATTGTATCCAGATGAAGGTGAAGAAATTTCCCTTATGGAACTTTTAGTACTCTCAAAAAGAGTGAAGGGTGACAGCTGCAAAGATAATTCAGTTGTTACTCGAGAAACACCAGAAAGAATAATCAGCGAGGAACGCCGACAAACGGATACATTTACCATACCATTGAAAGACTACGACTCTTCTAATTTGCATTCAAGAAACCTTCCACAGTCGCCTACAATAACCTTGTATTCCAAGTTGGCGAATAGTGAGGTTATGAATATGTTCAACGCTGCATCTCAAACAACTAATGATACATATTTAGAAGAGGAAAGATCTGAAGCGAACTCTACTAACTATGACGGCTTTGTAACCGAAACATTACATCCTATGGAACAAATGACAGCCAATCAAGCAACCCCTCTAGTAAAACTCAATAGCGCTGTGAGCTCACCTCTGGTCGAAGGACCTGTTGTTACTAAGAGGGAATTAGTTGACCCGTTGCTGGAGAATCTCAGAGATAAATTACTTTCTAGTCTTCAACCTGGTCTAGAAACGTACCCTGGGTACAACAATACTAAAACTCGTTTTATTGAAGCGATTAGAAAATTTAGATCCATCACTGATAAGAAGACTAAGCTTATACCCAAGGGTTCATCCGGATCTATCGTCAATTTTTGCGGTGATGAGATATACTCATTAAAATGTGAATTGGGGAAAGGTGGTTATGGATACGTTTATTTGATTGAAAATGAAGTAGGAAAGCTCCGGGCTTTGAAAGCAGAAACTATCTCATCAAACTGGGAATTCTATATACTAAATCAGGTACACAAAAGGTTGCAATCAAACGAAATTGTCAAATCCCGAATAGTGAATCCGAATTCCTTATTCATGTACAAGGATGAAAGTTTTTTGATTCTCAACTACTTGAGCCAAGGAACTCTACTAGATGTTGTTAATTACTACAAGAGCGAAGGAGAAACTATGGAAGAGATTTTGTGTATGTTTTTCACTGTGGAACTATTGAAAGTTGTTGAACAATTACATAAAATAGGTATCATACATGGAGACCTCAAGGCTGACAACTGTATGATAAGTTTCAAAAATACGTTCAAGATTTCTGAAACGTATAACCCCGAAGCCAATGATATCAATGAATGGCAAAATCCCAAATTGATACTTATAGATTTTGGAAGAGCTATCGATTTAACTCTTTTTCCAGAGGGAACAGAATTCATAAGCTCCTTCAAAACTGATCAGCAAGATTGTCCCCAAATGAATGAACGTAAGGGGTGGTCTTACGAAGCAGATTATTATGGAATAGCTGCAATCATTCACACTCTTTTATTTGGGGATTTCATTCAGATCCTGAAGCTCCCCAATGGGAAATACAGAATAGAAAAGCTGTTGAAGCGGTATTGGCAATTGCTGTTATGGCAACCTTTGTTCAATATTCTTCTTAACCCTTACTATAATGTGGATGAAAAAATTCCTCTCCTTGATGAGTTGAAGTATCAAAGAACTAAATTCGAAGACTACATTAGGCAGTATTCTCCAAAGCTCGGATTGAAGAGGGTTATCAATAATATCGAAAGAGATGTTAATAAAATCGTCCCTAAAAGGATTTGAATCATCCATAGCATGTAAAGACTGTAAATTCATAATAATTCAGGATGTTTATGTACATTAATTTAAATGCATGACGGCTCTAAATACTATATTTAAACATTGAGAGTTGCACGGATCTTTCCGAAACAGTAGTCTTTGTACTCTTCTAAATATTCAGGCTGGTTTTTCATAACTACACCTCCCAATTCACAGATGATGTCACCCCCTCCGGCCACTAACACCATTCCCTTTGGAATTAAATTAATGTCTGGGTGAGGCTCAACGAGTTTGTTTTCGAACAATAATCCAATAAGATTATTAGCAACTTGACGTCCGTGGTAAAGCGCCCACCCGGCGCTCTTGATTATATTCATATCAACTAAATCCCCCAAAACAAAAAAGTTATTGATTAGTTGTGTGTCGTTTTTGAGTTGTAAATATTCATTAACTCTAATGTTGTTCTTCTCGGTAACGAACTTCAGTTTGAGTGAAGTGGATAGGAAGTGTGTGTTATTCCTATGAGAAACACACCAAATATTCAAAGTGGATTTGATGACTTTTCCGTTTGTAGTGACCAAATCACCTTCACTTGTGCCTCCACTTATAAGCAAAGGATCCTTGATTCTGGTGCTCAAATACGTATTGACACCGGCAGCCTCCACACTTTCTAATGCCATAGACTTGAATGTGCCTTGTAAAGGCTCAGGGGGTAAGTCAGCGTGAGGATGAATCAAATTGACCACTTTATCGGGGCGACGATGCTTTATGTCACATGCCAACTCGATTCCAACAGCGCCCCCACCGACAACGGATATTACTTCATGAGAATCAATGCGTGTTTGTGAGTCAATCATTTCTTTTATGAACGAATCATAAGTAAATGCATCAGGAGTGGTGGGCCAGCTTCGGTCACGACCGGATGCTAATATCACATAGTCAAAGTCTACAACTGCTTCCTGTTTGAGAACCTGTTTTTTGGAAGAATCTGGAGAAACGAGCTTGTACCTAGCCATATGCT
Organism: Yamadazyma akitaensis; assembly: GCA_030581475.1. Taxonomy (NCBI): domain Eukaryota; kingdom Fungi; phylum Ascomycota; class Pichiomycetes; order Serinales; family Debaryomycetaceae; genus Yamadazyma; species Yamadazyma akitaensis. Next base: position 622,385 of record JAKTTN010000006.1, read on the forward strand.
CATCTAAGTATGTAACTTTTCCATGAACATAGTTAATATCGATACCAATGGAATTATTGTCACTGATATCATCTTTGTTTTCCAAACTATATAGAACTTGAGAATCAGCAGATACTACCCTGTCAATCTTGATATTGTCAAGTCTGTCAAAAGGTATGAATTGAGTTTCAGCAAATTCAGAATCCACAATACATCTAGGAACTCCAAGAACGTTCAACAAACCTGCCCTTGGCTCGATCATTGTTACAGAGAGCATGTTTCTGGATGAGAATAAGCCAGAGTTATCAGATACATGAGTCTTGAAATTACTGAGGAATGCATTAACAGCTGATAATCCAGCATATGCTCCACCCACTACCAAGATGTTGGTACTAAATGAGACAGCCTTGTTTCCTGTTTTAGCTAAGACAGTTGGACTCGAAATATTCATTGATTGGAAGCTTTTGTCTCCTATAACCGAAGGAACTGTGATCAATTAAAGCAGTAGAGTCTGATTATTGGAGTTCAGAAGACTTTTAATCTTTGCTTGACTTCTCGAAAACAAAATAAAAACATTTTTTTATCGAAAAAATCTGATATAAATGATGAGAAGAGGAATCCGAGAGGCTCGTGAAGATATTAATAGAGAGAGTTCCGTAATCTAGGTATTTGATATACCGATTTAAAGCAAAGTTCAAACGTATTTATTTCATGTGGTTTCATCCCTACCCTACTTGTGCATCTCCAATTATCTCTGAATTGACAATCTGCCCCATAAATCGTAAATGAGTCCCAATTCGTCGCCGAAATCGGCGATAAAGTAATGGAGAGAAAATGATTATTTCACTTGAATCGATAATTTTCTATCGAAAACAAAGCATCAAACCACGAGCCTAAGTTTCTTAAGGAAATAATGCTTTGATATGTTTCGCCAGCTTCTTGGCTTCGATCAATTGGTTGTTGAATCGTCCGTACACTATTTACCACAGGACGTTTTTAAATTGCCCCTTATTATCATAAATCTTCAATATACCTTTTATCTCAATAACCCAGAATATTCTTTAGAACAAGGGAACATCTGAGTTCAAAATATGTCTTCTTGATACTGATACACAACAATGCTTTGTAGACTGATCTAATATGTTCTTCCCTTTTAAAAGCTTTCGGGAATTTCGAGTTTTACACCAACATTGGGTTTTCGTGTATTCGTGGTAGTAGGAGATCGATTCATGTTAGGTATATCATTCATCGTCGGAAAAGCCCTTGTGTTTCCTGTGTAACTCGGTGTTCGCTTTTAAATTATACCAGACTCAGACTTGCAATGATAGATCCATTGCAATTATCAACACAGGGTGTCTATCTCAAGCCATGCTTAAGCACTTCAGTTTGATTCTTATCATTGAATCAGGGACAGAGATATTTTCACGTGATTTGTACGTTTATATGTTCGATATGAGTAAGCATGGCTGCAAAAAAATAATTGTTTTATCTGTAAGAAAGATACGAGCAGAATAAATTGAAGTACCATAGATGGTAGGATGGGAATTGAATTTTTGAAATAAAGGAACATCACAAAGTCGTTTAAGCTATCGCTTATGAACCATGATGTTCAAGTACCAAAATGAGACACAAGTTTATAAAATATGCCTCTTTGATTGAATCACCAATAGACCAAAAATACATGAAGTGGAGAAAAATGACTTCTCCGGCGTGGTACGGGCGTAAATTAGGCACATTTGAGATGAGTGTACTCTATTAACTACAAAATCCTTAAAGAGGGGCGTCTGCGTGTAACGTGATACTCGTATCTGTTTGGACTTACGTGTAACATACATTAACTCTATTATTATGGAAAGGAAAGAATACCACATCGTTTTATACATATGTACAACCAAATACACCCAACTTTTTTTCAAGTTCATACCTCAGATCAGCCAAGTTCTGGTGTTATTGTGTAGGAAAGCTACGTAAAAGAAATATGGGCAGTTGCGATCATAAAAATCCAAAAATAAATCCAAAAATTTTCTTCGAGGCTGAGAACTTAAAAGCTCGTTAAATCATTAGCATTATTTGACTCAAGATATGAGTGATATTCTGTCTGAAGGTTCCCAAGGTCTACCGAATATTCAGGTACAACTGGATCAATTTGAGCATCAGAGCGATTCTCTAAGTGATCAGTATCAGCTGCAACAAACTCCGGATCATGATTCTACACTCCAAGTCCCAAGTACTACGCCTCAAGCTCGAAGAAAGAGAGGTCTTTCACTCAGAACTCAGTTATTCAATAAGGCTCTTGCCTCTCGTCTTATAAACCCAAGTTTGTTTGAAGTTGATAAGTCTAATAGTATTGAAATGCAAAGTGTTACTCAACCCGAAGACCTTTACAGACTGGAAACCCCCCAGATTACAATCGAAGAAAGTAACGATTTGGATCACTCCTCAAAAAATTATCATCACAATCCCTATCATACAAGCCAATCCTCCATGCATCGATCTTCCGACTCTATTGCAAGTGACACCAGCTCGGTTGAATTCATGTCTCACAATAAAAAACTTGCAGGACGAAATAAGTTCCTAAAAGCAATAACAGACTTTAAAAATAAAGTCTTGGGAAGAGAGGATCTACCGCCTTCTGAATCTGGACGGATCATTCCTTTAAGTGTGTCCAATGATCCCAGAGTTTTTGGAAATGGATTTTACAATAAGAACACGGGGGAGTTAATAGATGAAAGAAGAAACGACGTATACTGCTCCAACTCAATTACCTCTTCAAAGTACACAGTTTACTCGTTTTTACCACTGCAATTGAAAGCACAATTTTCTAAAATTGCAAACTGTTATTTCCTCTGTGTGGCTATCATGCAAATGATCCCTTCTTGGTCTACAACTGGTCAATACACCACAATTATTCCATTACTGATATTTATCTCGATTTCTATAGCGAGAGAAGGATTTGATGATTGGAAAAGGCATAAGCATGATAAGGAAGAAAATAACAGAATATGCTATGTCATCAAGGAAGATGAAAACCTAAATAACTTTGACACTCATTCGATTAATACCATTGTGACGGAAAGTATGTCTGTTAGTATGAATGGCAACAGACTCACCCCTGATCTCTATCCACAAACTCTCGATTGTGAGTCTATAATACAAGCTTCCTCTCATAGCAGAGAAGCCCTCTACAAGTATAATCTTAAAGAAGATAAATCTAGGTGGAAAGACATTAAGGTTGGTGATGTCATTAAAATAAATGAAGATGAAGGATTTCCAGCGGATGTTCTCCTAGTCTCTGCTTATAATGAAACGGACCCAAACACTGCATACATAGAGACCATGGATCTTGATGGGGAGACTAACTTGAAGGGTAAACTTCCCCCCCCTCAACTCTCCAAGATCACTTCTAGAGCGTCTGGACTAAAAAGTTTCAAAGAGTTGGTTACTGTTGAAGATCCCAATATCGATTTGTACAATTTTGAAGGTTTGATAAACGTCGAAAATGAGTCAATTCCCCTTGGTCCTGATAATGTCGTGTATAGAGGTTCTATTTTGAGAAATACCAAATCCGCTTTGGGATTAGTTATTTTCACTGGTGAAGAAACTAAAATTAGAATGAACAATGTCAAGAACCCTAGAATAAAAGCACCAAAATTGCAGCGTAACATCAATTTTATAGTGATTTTTATGGTATTTGTTGTTGCTGTACTTTCATGTTTGTCTCTTATGGGGCAAAAGATTCTTTACGCTGATACTAAAGAGAAAGCTTGGTACTTGTACAAACAAGATGCGGGAACTGCCCCAACCTTGATGAGTTTTATCATTATGTATAATACCCTAATTCCGCTATCACTTTATGTTACAATGGAGATCATCAAAGTGGGTCAGCTACTATTGCTCCAATGTGATATAGACATGTATCATACTGAAAGTAATACCCCCGCTGATGCAAAGACGGCTACTATTTTAGAGGAATTGGGTCAAGTAAGCTACATTTTCAGTGACAAAACTGGAACTTTGACTGATAATTTAATGCTCTTCAGAAAATTCAGTGTCAATGGAGTAAGTTGGTTACACAATCCTGATGTTGCTGGCAAGATGTCACAAGATGTTGATAAGAAATCACCTGAACATATCAGTATTTTGGAGGAAGATGTCGTCAATAGTGACATTTTTGAGAGTAATTCTAGTCCTAGAAATAGTACGAGCTCGAAAATGAATATCACTTCTGTGGTAAGAGACAGCGTAGAATTAGGGTCCCTCGATCCATCACTCAAGTGGAAATCTACCGCCAATCCGAAGAAAGTTCAGGATTCATTCAATTCAGGAGACCTATTGAGATACATACAAACTCATCCTGATACCTTATTTTCCAAGAAAGCAAAATTCTTCCTTTTGAGTGTAGCGTTGTGTAGTACATGTTTGCCAAGAAGAAGTGAAAATTGTGAAGATAGCAGTCTAAGTAGTAAAGAAAGCGGTGGCAGTTTTATTAATGACCATGAATTGACTTATCAAGCTTCTTCCCCAGATGAAAAGGCCTTAGTTGAAGCGGCAAGAGACATGGGATTCGTTGTGTTTGACAAAAAAGGTAATGGTTTAAAATTGAAAACCTACCCCAACGGTTTCAAAAATGAATGCAAATTCGAAGAATATAAAGTGCTTGACGTAATTGAATTCTCCTCTTCTAGGAAGAGAATGTCAATAATTGTTGCATTTCCAGATCAGCGCATTTGTGTGATATGTAAAGGTGCTGATAACATCATTATTGACAAGTTGAAGCACTCTCTGATCGCTCAAGAAAAGGCGAAACAAATATCATTGAATGCAACCGAAAGAAAAATGATGGAAGCCGATATTGTGTTACAAGAACGATTCTCTCATGAAGCTGAAGCTAGACAATCAATCGGTTCGATGAGTTCCTTAAGAAGAAGTCTCCATTTGGGTGGTAAGGTTGACGAAGCTCGCACTATGGGTTCTATAAACGATTATTTCATGACAAAAGACGACTCTGAAGTAAATGATGTTGCAGACGAATCCCGGAAATCGCTACACTTGCAGCAAGCCCAACGCTACAGTCTCGACAGGAGGAACTCCACTTTGAATTCTGGTAATATTTTTAACTTCATTCCGCAAGATCGATTATTGGTTAATGATGAATACTTGATCGAAAAAACCTTGGAACATGTTGAAGAATTCTCTACTGAGGGTTTGAGAACTTTGTTATATTCCTACAAATGGTTAGATCACAAGGAATATGAAGTATTTAGTGAGAAGTATCTGGCTGCTAAAACATCGTTAAATGATAGAGCAAAGTTGGTTGAGGAAGTTGGTGAATCAGTCGAATATGGTTTTGAACTTTTAGGTGCTACTGCAATTGAAGACAAATTACAAGACGGCGTCAGTGAAACAATTGAAAACTTGAGAAGAGCAGGAATCAAGATGTGGATGTTAACTGGCGATAAGAGAGAGACGGCTATTAATATTGGATACTCTTGTCGGTTGATTAAAGACTACTCGACTACCTCAATATTGAATATTGATCATGGAAAGGACGAGATCAAGAAAGCTATTTTAACCACAAGAAAAAAAGTTAACGGTGGAAGTATCGCACATTGCGTCGTGGTTATTGATGGAGCCACTTTGAGTACTATTCAAGAAGATAGCATCCTCATGACAGAATTTGTAGGCTTATGTGTTGTTGCTGATTCGGTCATATGCTGTAGGGCTTCTCCTTCTCAAAAAGCTGCCATGGTTTCCGCCATCAGAGATGTAGATAGAAAAACTGTAACTTTGGCAATTGGTGATGGAGCTAATGACATTGCAATGATACAGAGTGCCGATATCGGAGTTGGGATTACTGGTAAAGAGGGTTTACAGGCTGCAAGAGCGTCTGATTACTCAATTGCACAATTTCGTTTTTTATTGAAATTGCTTTTAGTAAATGGTAGGTATAATTATGTGAGAACTGCAAAGTTTGTTCTCTGCACTTTCTACAAAGAGTTCATATTTTATTTGACGCAAGCAATGTATCAACGCTATACGTTGTTCTCTGGATCGTCAGTTTACGAGAATTGGTCATTGTCAATGTTCAATACCTTATTTACATCACTTCCTGTTTTAGTTGTAGGCATTTTCGATAAGGATTTAAAGCCCGCAACATTGTTAGCAGTTCCTGAACTTTACGCCAAAGGAAGATTGTATCAAGCATTCAACCTAAAAATTTTCATAGCGTGGATGGTATTGGCTGCCGTTCAAAGTGCGGGTATTTCAATCGCCTCATGGTATTTGTGGGGTTTGACAGCGATGAGGGACAATACTACTCTACCACTAGGAACAATATTATTCGGAGCATTAGTGTTGATCATCAATTTGAAATGTAACTTTATCGAAATACAAAACAGAACCTGGATTTCATTTGCTGCATTCATCATTTCAGTAGGTGGTTATGGATTATGGAATGTTCTCATAATGGGTTTATACAGGGCTGGTACTACAACTATTTATTTTGCCGACTATGGTTTACTTGAATTTGGGCGTGACTCTAGTTGGTGGGCTGCTCTATTGGTTATATCTGTCTTACCCATTTATGTCGACATCTTGATAAAAGTTTTTAAGTATATCATCAAACCCAATGATGATGAAATATTCCGAGCAATCGAAAAAGACATGGAAATGAGAAAGTCTTTTGAGAAGAAAGCATTCAAAGACTTGAAACAAGGTTGGGCACTTCCCGAAGATGCTTCAATATGGAAAAAGACCTTCCACAGGATTTTCGGAAGGCTGATGGGCTTAGACATTGACCTGAATATCACTGAACAAAGAAAGAGAGCTGGGACAGAGACGAATTCCCATGAATTACAAGCGGGCGGTGATGGTGAGGTTATTCATATGACCGAATCAGAGTATCTCAACTATATTAATGATGACCCGGATTTTGAAGTTTTACCTAGTGGGAAAAGGATTAAAAAGAAGAGAAACAAAGGGCTTGTGAGCAAATTCAAAATTGACAACGAAGATGATGAAGATGTAGAGGCCATAATTTCCAACAGGTTGGGAGATTTAAAACAGAAGTAATCCTTCTTCTAAATATATTTGTAAATTATAAAAGGTAAATAATTCAATGCATATAAAAAGTTTGATGTACGTTTTGATTTTTTATATTAGGATAATATTGTAATTAATTATTTTTGTTGAGCTCTGTAAAGGGAATTTCATATTAGTTCTCGGTCAATTTGAAAACAAAAGTGATAAGAGTGGATAAAGCAATGAAAACACATATCATATTCGGTCCAAACTGATCACCATATCGAACTGATCTCTTTTCCCTGATCATTAGAGTTCTCCAAACGTACATTGCGGTCGAATAAAGGAGAGTAAACATAGCAGTGATAAAGAATGCAAATGATGCAGTCAAAGAAGTTCTGGTACCATAGTTCAAAAGAGTTGTAGCGGTTACACTTAAAATCATACCAATGGATAGCCAAGACAAAAAGGTTCTTTCAGCAGCAAAATAAACCTTTGGTTCGATTCTAATAGGAATACAAATTTCCTTACCTTCAGGTATCTTGTCTTTGAAGACACCGTTCAAATCAAAATTAGTACCTTCCTTAACACTGAAAGTTCGGTCATCATTGAAGTAGTGCAAGAATTGACCATAAACCTTGACAAACCATTGCTGAATCGGTGATCCTCCAGAATTAGACAAATATGAAGAGGGCAATAACAAAGGAGTGCTTTCATCTAAATCCTCTTCTAAGGGATTAATGTCATTTGAGAAATGAACTTCAGTTTCTCCTTGTAGTTCCTCTTCATCTAAGTCATTACCAGAAGAGGAGGTTTTGTACTGGTTTCTGTTGATTCCAAATTCCTCTTGGATTTTTGGCTTTCTAATATCAACATCCATTTGTGGTAACCAAAAAGGAAGCAATCTAACATAATCAGGTAATAAGGTTGCACCACCGTGAATAAATTTGGAGAATTTGGGTACAGCTTCCACTAAATGACTGGAGATCAATTCTCTAATCCACAAGGGGGGCTCTTGTCCTAATTGAGTTTGTAACTTAACCTCTAGAACAGCGTAAGGGAAACGACAAATGTCTTTCTCAGGTAAATGAGAAAATGGATAATCAACCCCAATATCAGTTCTTCTCCAATTGCCATCAGTCCTATCGTGGCCATCAAAATTATCTTCTCTGACCATGGACAACTCTGTATCTAAGGATATTCTGACTCTGGCATCACCTGGCAATTGAAAAGCAGTTCTATTGTAAAACGATCTCATAACCGGCCTGAATTTATCCTTAATGACTCTATATTGAACTTCGGAAGCTAGCTTCTCTAAATTATCAATTTGCTGTTCAGACTTTTTACCTTCTTTTCTCATTTTATCGAACACTTGTTTAGCAGTTAAGTCACCCTTCAAGTAAGCGTTAATCTTTTTTTCTTTCAAAGCAAATCTAGCCTTGACAGATTTTTCACCAGTCCAATCTTCTCTGTGAGTTTTTCTTTCAACAAAAATCTGATCAGACTTCATACCACCGTACCATCTTAGCCTGATTGCTTCTGCGCCTTCATCTTTTCTCAATCTTCCATAGTAGAGGTCCATATCTTTATTATCAAAATATATGGACGTAATAGCACTATCCTCGGGCTCAAACTCCTTATCAGCATTGAAAACTAAGACAGGTAAATGCTTCAAAATAATTAATTTTAGTTCAGTGATATTATCTGGATGAACCCAATATTTTGTGGTTTGTCTAACGAAATTTTGCTGAGAACCACCGGCTGAAGAGTCACCTTTAATTGGATTACCCTTGGTTCTAACCAAGTCGTATAACTTTGACAACTTCACGATTACTGGATCATAGTTATCCTTAAAGAAAGGCTTAGTATCTAATCTGACTTGGAAGATAGGTCTCAAATTAAATTTGGTTAGTTTGTCGTGCTTTTTGACGATCTTTTGGAAACCAGTGTAATTCAATCTGGTAAAACGAGCCAAATCATGAACATCAGCGATAACATCGCTCAATTCATTCTCCAATAAGTCAAATTCTTCCTCTTCAGTGGAAGACAATTTTTTGATGACATTGTTCACTCTTTTTTCAACATCCTTGATTCTTCTCTTCAATTCAGTATTCTTAACTTTAGTGAAAGAATAAACTTTATCGAGTTCAGCTTCAAGTTTACCTAAAAATTCTTCTTCTAATTCATTACTCCAAGTGAAGTCAGTTTTTTTTAATGATTTTTTCAATTCATGCTTCAAGTCATCATAATCTATATAATAATAACTGTAATCCTTAATTAAAGATTTTCTTAAATGTTCTCCAAACTTCATGCTAAATTAAAGATAGACTGTGACAAGTATTTAGCAATATAAAATGAAGATTGCTCAGTCAGCCTGACCTGAAAAACGAGTAATATACGAAGAATCAATAATATATGTCGAGTTTTAAACCACTCAATAATCAAGAATCTTGTATAATGAAATTCAAATTTCCTACTCCATTCCTTAGCCACGTGCGAGAACAAGTGCGGTGGTGGGTGCACACTGAAATATTCGAAGCGTTATACGGTTAATATGTTCATTGTAAAGATGTTCGAGAAAACCATCAAATTTGATGAAGCTTCAAAAGTAATAGAGAAATATTAAGTACTTTAATTGATTCAATCGTTCATGTTTTCACCGACTGTATTTGCATGAACAAGCTCAAAATTATCCTCAATACCCTGTGTACCAGCCGCATCTCACAAGATTAATTACTGAATATTGTGCATACACACTCGGATTTAAATAGATAGTACAAAAATCTGCAATTTTCACCCATTGGATTGAATTCAAAAGTTTCGAAAGCACACATTGGTGACATTCTTAAAGTCAAAATGAGAAAATTTCCATTCTTTAAATTATACGAACAATATCAGATAGAAAAGTTCGAAATGCTGCAACTTTGAAGCTATTCCTCAAATGGTATAAGTACCATTCGGTAAGCGTTCATAATGATTAACGGCAAGATTCTCTTTTCTGGGGGTCACATAAAAGGCAAAATGAAACTGAAAAAATATCACCAAAAAGGTCGTACCCGGATTCGAACCGGGGTTGGTCGGATCAAAACCGACAGTGATAACCACTACACTATACAACCTTGTGCTTGTTAACAGGTAGCTACAATATTTTCATAACGGAAGTAGTGAAGATTGAACAAAATTTTAAACATGAAACATTCGTTGAATTTTAAAGTTACATTTTTTAGGAGTGTCTAAGTCATCGATATATGGGTTTAGAAGCGTCAGTCTATCGAATTTCATCCAAAATTCAGGATCTAAAAAAAATCGCTTTTTGTTGGGCTTTTTTTATATCTAAATTGTGGTAACGACTCGGAAAACACTTTGGCCCTAACCAAGACTAGACGGCCTAACTTGAACGACAACTTTATTAATTAAAAGCACTGATCCTTTACCTGAACATGTACTTTAGGGTAATATCGCGAAAATATTCAGTTCAATATTTATAGAAATGACTGATTTGACTCCGATATTCAATCAGGTAGTTACCATAGTGCAGGATGATCTAAAACTGTCTATAGTAGCACTACCACGTAGAGAGATAGATTATATTGTCAATGATACGTTCAATAAAGAGAGTAACGAATTGTATAAACATATAGTTAGTCTCAATGTTTTCTTGGCTCAAGTGAAACAACCATATTTGACAATATGCGACGATAACGATTCTAAAGGTTTAAGTAGTGAAGACAAGAACAAGCTAGCTCAGGATATTGCCATTAAGTTGCAAGCATTGAAAGACAAACATGATGTTCTTAAAAACTACGAAAAACGGCGTGAGGTTCATAAATCGAAAAGTCACTGGATATCGAACATGTTTGGGGATGAGGAGGAAGATGCCAAACAAATTTACTTTGAAAGTTTGAAGAGTTATAGGAATAATGTCATAGATTTTATTCACTTATCTTTGAGGAATTTAGATAAACTGTTCCAGACTTTACACGACAAAAGGCTCAATAGAGAAAGACAATTAAATTTGATAAATTTTCAAAATTTGGAGGATGATGTTAACTTGAATATCCCAATCACGGATGATTATGTGGAAAAGGCATGGAGCGGAGAGATCCCTCAAATTTCTTCCGAACAAATACAACAGTTCGAAGCTGAGAACAAGCATTTACTCGATTTAAAAGAATCTCAATTGAAGAAAGTAGAGAATTTGCACACAACCATGGTTGGCATTATTAACCTTCAAGAAGAAATGACGTATCATATAGGTAATCAATCAAACCAAATTCTGAATTTAATGGACGATCAGACGCAGGCCAACATAAATTTGAGTTCAGGTAACAAGAATTTAACCAAGGCCACCTCCAGAAATAAGAGAAGTGCTAACATGTTAATCTACACTAGTATAATACTAGGATTAGTGATCTTGGTATTAGACTATATAAAATTTTAGCATCAGTAATCCACAACAGTTCCAGCGCCAATAGTAATTCCCTCTCTTCTTATGACAACTTTACCTAATCTAGGGTTCTCTTCAAATTTAGTGATTGGCAATAATCTTTCACCATCTATCTCAACTTCTACTAGTGCAGATTGTTTTGAGATCAAGTGTTTCCTGATTTTCTTGGAAGAGTTAATCTCTATAATCTTTTTTATTCTAGCGGGAAGGTTGAAGTTATTACGGAAAAGGACGAAAGGTGTCCCAACTAATAAGGGCTTTTGCAAATTGAATAAGTTCAACCTACACGTGAAGGATTTGACCGATCTGATATCTCTAGAATTCGAAACGATATCTCCAATCATAATATCTTCGAAAGTCTTTTCTTTGAATTGTTTTTTACTAAATGTTAGTTCAACGATTTCACCAACAACCGAGAAATTGATTACATTACCATCCATTTTGATTTTATTTACTTTAAAAATCTCATTGATAGGTAGAAAACTCACATTATCGTTTACCTGAATTATACCGGATGATATTTTACCTGAAACGGTAAACTCTGAGCTCGAATTTTCAAACATGTAATTGATAACCAAATTGAATGGCTCTTTTACGATCTCCTCTACACTAGGCTTGATTACAATGATCGATTCCAAGTATTCCAATAAGGTAGGTCCTTTGTACCAGTTGAAGCCTTCGATGTTTTGCCTCTTTATCACGTTGTTACCAGTTAGCCCAGATACAGGCACAAAGCTTAAATTAAATTCTTCGAAACCAATCTCATCGATCAAATATTCTGTCAATTGTTCTGTGATGAAATTAAATCTATCTTGAGACCAATCTTCCTTATCTAATTTATTGATAACACAACATAAGTTTCTAATCCCCAAGTTTTTTGCGATTAATGTATGTTCCTTTGTTTGTCCTTGTAACTGGAAACCAGATTCAAATTCTCCAGTAATAGAATCGACGATTAATAACGCTGTATCAGCCTGGCAAACGCCATTTATAAGCTGAGGTATAAAGTCTTTGTGTCCTGGAGCATCGATAGCTGTGTAACGCGTTTTATTAGTTTCGAAATTGGTGGCAACAATATCAATAGTAACACCTCTGGCTCTTTCTTCTTTTGTCTGATCCATAACCCAAGCTAAAGCAAAAGATCCCTTACCTGAACTTTCACTTTCCTTTACTAACTTGTTAACCATCTTGATATCCACAATATTAAGATCAAGAAGTATTCTACCCATTAAGGTTGATTTACCTGCATCCACATGACCAATAACAACAAATGACTTATGAGGCTTGTTGAAGTGTTTGTTATTGACCAATTCGGATTTGATTTCAGCCCTTAAATTCTGGTCGAGAAGTCTTGCCTTACTATCCTTTTTTGGCTCTTTAATATCTAATCTTGTAAATTCATCAAATGCTTTTTTTTGAGCGTTTTGTACTTTTTCATCAGGACTCTCAGCTTTGAAATTTGCATTCATCTTATTGATGGTTTCTATTGGTAATTCATAGTTAGTAAATAGTCGAGTTGAACATGTATCAATTTTCCTTCTTTTTTTATGAGAGTCCACATCATTAGTGAATAATAATTTAGGTTGATCTACTAGGGAAGAATCCAAAAAAACATTCATATCCGCAGGAATTGAAAGGATATTGATATTTATTGGAGCCTTTTTGGTCTCTCCCTTCCCGGGAGGCAGTATTTGATCGCTTGGTGAAGTTTGAGTTTGTTGTAATCCTTGACTCTTTCTTGAAACAAGTGAAGAGTTTCGTATCTTGAATTCACAACGTTTTGTACTATCACTTCGATCTTTGGTGAGCCTGTTCAAGATTTCAACATTCTTATTAGACTGAGCGGTTGATGATGCATTACGCTTTTTCGCTAATGCTGCCAATTTGGACATGAGTATTTTGCTGATATATTCGCACCCTTCTATTGAAGTATGGAAGGGTCTAGAGAGTGGACCAGGAAATTTGCTGTGAAACATAAGATCAACATATACGTACCTTTAAGTTTGAACTCTTTCTTCAATTCACTAAGACTTTCTTCCACATCGAAGTAGTTATCATAGAGGCTTGCTTTAAGATCATTTTCGGGAATATCTGACGCTTTGCTAAATAACTCCAATTTCTTTCTAAGTATGGGTAAAGATTCAACAAGTTGATCGTATTCCTCGTCGTTCAATAATTCTTCAGAGAATCCATTGTCGGAATCAAACTCTAAATCGTCTGAATAATAATCTCCCATCGTTAAAAGAAACTAGATTTATAAATTTCGCTTCGCAAAGAAGATTCAAAATAAAATATTGCGGATTGTAAAATATAGTTTGAATATTCATATTCGGGATCAAATTGTTCCTTTACAAAAGTCGAACTTTCCCTTTAATGAAGTAACGTGTTTGATAACAATGAAGAGGATCGATAGTATTCGAAGTAATAGTGTCCTTCAACTCTTGGGCAATACACCCCATTGTAGTTCTTCACCAAGTGCATGAACATGGCACACTTTTCATACTACTTTGGATGCTTTATGAAATTCTAAATATTCAATTGGTCAATATTTCAATTAATGATTACTTAGTCCTAGAAAAATCCAACGATCACTCTTTCCACCCTTGAAATAAGTTAGCAACTGTCTTTAACCAACTTAAATGTAAGCTTTACCGGATCCAGGAGACATATATTCAAAACCAATACATGGGCACTGGAGTCTGGATGAGACTCAACAGGAAAAAGTTCTTAGGTCCTACTAGGAAGTAGAGACATCCTTGGGCCGTTTATGGTTTGTAGGATCTAGTATTCGCTCAATTATTCAAATCCATAGACTCAATGATCGTCATCTTTGATGCTGTACTTGTTCTGATTCAGCTTGCAAATATGGAACAGAGTTTTGAGTCCCAGGGTAGACGGTTGCTTAGAGCGTTGGGCTAAATTTTGCAACCAAATTAATCATGTCTAAACCATCTTTCGATTCTGATAGAGCCGCGCAACGACAATGCTCAAATCCCTCCAATTTTCATCAGGATGTATCCAGACCCTTTGAGAGCAACCACTAAATTTATAGCTGACAATATTCTTATTGCATCTGCTCCATTCGCTATCTTCAACCGGATCAATGTTGGAGCCAGAATGACGGTCTTTAAATACGACAGTAAGCTCATTGTATGGTCAGCTTTTCCTTATTGTGAGGAAACTATCAGATGCTTAAAAGAAATCAGTGGTGACGATTCTCCCGACGTATCCCACATCATAGTACCTAATCTAGAACATACCAATGCAGTCAAGAGTTTCAAAGAAGCTTTCCCTGCTGCTAAAGTTTTAGCCAATGACAGATTTAAGCCTGAAGGTTTAGAAGTTGACTATAAGTTCCCCGCATCTAAAGGTGGGAAAATATTGAATAAAGAAGATTTGAAGGAAATCGGTATTAAGGAAGAATCCATCCTAAACAATTTAGAATTTGTTTTCTTGAATCGTCACAAATTGAAGGAGTTAGTTGTTTATGAAAAGAACGAGAAAATCATTTTGTATGGTGATATGATGCTCACTTTCAGCAATGGCAAGAACGTAGAACAATACAGTGAAGCTGCTGGATTCGCTAAAGGGTATAACCCATATACTTGGTTGTCCTTTCCTTTGAGGTGGCTCGTTCCTGAGACTAATTGGTGGAAGACCAGAGTGAATCTCATGAATCATACAGAAGAAGAAGAAGCTAGAGCTGGTTTGAAGGCAGTTCACAGTTGGGAGGGCAAATTAGGGGTACCTTGTCATGGAAATACAGTTGAAAACATCAAAGCTGACCTTGAAAAATACTTTTCATTCCTTACCTAGCTTGCAGTGGAATGGGTAGGACTTCAATATGAAATCTACTATTTTTGGTGTTTGATGTTAATACTGTTTTGTTCGATTTCATTGATGCACGAAAATATTACGAGGAGGTTTGCTTGGAGGGAACGGATGTACTGATTTAGAAACCTTTTATTCTCAATTAATCAATAGCGCTTCATATTAGTCTTTGGACCTTTCTTAAAGAAAATCTATTAGAGTAAAAGGAAAAAAAGTAGCAGAAACACCATAACTAATTGTTTGATCTTCATATCTGTCTTCGAAATATTAGTACATACACAATCATTCGTAGCAAATGCAAAATGTAAATTTGAATTAGTACAAATTCTATATAAACTCAATCGTTTCCTACCCAAATGTCACCATAATAACTAAAAAGATCAACCGATTTTTGATCGAATTCAAATAACTGTCCTGCTTGACTAGTGTCTTCACCATCTTCCTTGAACCCTCCAATAGAAGAATAAGCACACCACAAGTAACTATTACAATACTCCTTATCCATTTTCCAACCTTGTTTAGGTTCATCGATGACATTTTCCCTCCATGTTTCAAGTTTATGAGTGAACGGTGGGATTATCGCATGTTTCAATGGAATTGGACTTTCATAGTACTCTCGCATAGCTTGAGCATTCTTCAAAAATTTCAATCTATTCTGTTTCTTAACCTCTTCATCAAAATTAACCTTGTCAACCTGTCCACAAAACTGATATCCTGAATTGAACCATAATAAAGATTTCATATCTTCGCCATTTATATGTCCAGGGTGGGCAGAGCAAATCTCCATTGATACTTTCGGTTTGCCATCTTCGTTTAATCTATCCTTCTGTGGGGTCAAAGTTCCGACAGATGCAGCCCAGAGCGAGTTAAATTCGTAATCTTCATCTCCACTTATAGCAAAAGCCAACCAAAAAATTTCCTTGTCTCCATATACTCTTTCTGTTACTGGTTTGAAAAAATTAAGTTGAAGCATAGTCAAAACAGAATTGAAGTGTAGGTCACGATTTATCAAGACCAAGCCACTTTCCATCATATGTAACATACCTTGAAAGAATTCAAGGTCTAACGTGTGCTTAGAGATAATAGGGATATCGAATACCAAATTATCAAGTAAGGAAGGACTTAATTTTTGAAAGAATGTAGCATCACTGTTAGGTCTGAACTGTGGTGCCGTTCTATCTCTAAAAAAATATGCACCTTTCTTTTTATACAGTTCCAACTCAAAGAACTCAGAAGGAGGTTGAACCAAAACAGTGTCAGCATCAACCAACATGAACTCTTCAAAAGAGTTAAACAAGGTAGCTAGGAACTTGTTGGCAAATCCATGGAACTTATCTTTATAGTTGTTATGGATAGCGTTATGAGCATTTACAAACCATACTTCTTGTTTAGGTAGCCCGCCATCTTCTTTGTTGAAGTAGTCACTTGGAAAATGTTTAACCACTTTCCTGAAACTTCCTGGTAAGTCAAGCATTTTACTACGAGCAGCGGATACGATTTTTTTCTTCGATTCCTCACCAAGAGAATCATAATAAACTATTTGTATTGGGTAGTGGTTGTTCAAAGCTCTTAATAAATGAATTAAGCGAACCGTATCATCAGCATGACTATCTTTTATGGAAAGTACGATACCTTTCCCACTCAAGTGATTTTTAAATTTGTTGAAAAAGCATGGCTGATTTCCAGTGAATTCTGACTGTATGTTACTTTTAGTAGTGGATCTGAATTTTTTGTTGGAAGGTTGAAAAACTTCAGGATATTTTACAAATTCAGTCATATCGGGAGGTGTAACATACACTTCTCCAGTCCATCTTTCATAGATCGGGTATGCGAAAGAAATCCATCTATAAATTCTAGATTCCATTTCATTACAAGACGTGAAACTTGAAGTTTGAACCAAATCCTCTTTCGGGTTCGGCTTAAATACATTATGCTCGAGACGATCACTTTGCATTTTGATCATTTTTTGATTTTTCAGAAGTTGGAATCTATTATCATTGGTGATATAACACTTGTTAAATATACGTAAATGAGAAAGATACTCAACCATAACTTGTTCTGTTTTCATGGTCTTTGCCCAAAAGGACTTGTATTCTTGTTCTATGATTTTTTCCACCGCTTCTTTAACTTTTGGGTCATCATATTTGATTTTATCTTGTTTTTCGTTCATAGCTTCTGAATACTTTTTCTCCGCCTCTTCTCTTACAGCTTTTTTGAAGTCTTCAAATTCGAAATTATGACGATGATCTAAAGGCAAATCAACAGTTGGATTAAGAAACCAATTACGATCTTGGACATATAATGTTTTGAAATAAAGGTCACATCTTTGACCGAAATCTAAATCAGTTAAAATATCATGAAGGTCATGACGAGCAAGTATCTCATCATAGATACTGCTATGAGAATCAATTTTACGTTCATCTTTAATCCCCATTCTCTTTACAACCGATTGAATACCAGTATCTTTAAGTACGTCAATTTTATGTTTCATGATATCCAGGTTAGGTTTTTCACCGTATTCTTCATCATAGATAGAAGGAGCAGGTGTTGATTGTGACGAAGATTTATAGTCATACAACCACAAGTTTATTGCTATAAGCCATAGAATTAACAGACCATAAATTATGTTCTTACGATTAAGCCGTAAGAATAAAGCTTTGTCGATCATTACTCAAAGAAAAGAAAACCTTAGAATGGGAACTTTAAAATTTACAACTTTATAGAGAATGTAAGACCATATCTATGAAATGGCTGCCTTAAAAAATCATCGTGGCGAGGTTTATTTTTTTAATTAATTTTTTTTCCATGAGGTATCAAGAGAGATAATCACCACGTGTAATAATGGCTGCGAAAACGTTGACCTCGTGTGCTATTATCATTTGAAAGCTTACTCGCATCAAAGGCTCAACAAGAAACATCACACCGAAAGATTCGCCAACGGTAAAACTGATTTAGAAGTTCAGTTTGGCCAAGCACATCTGTTAAGGGATAATTTTCTGTATAAAACTTTGAGTTTATTTTAAGGGCTTGCCTGGAGTTATTTTTGGGCAGAAGTTATTTTTGCGGTAATTATGCACTATTTGATTTGAGCACTGAAGAATATATAAGTAATTACGGTAAATAAAGGTTCCACCTGGGCACAATAAAAGTCACCACGGGAAGGAATTTAGGTACGGCTACGTGCAAGTAGTCAGGTACCACAATGCTGTAAATAAATTCCACAATATTCAAAGCTAGAAGATTACAGGGCAGCTTGCTTTTTGGAGAACGGGAAATTTAAAGTTATGTGCGGCTTATTTGACATGATGTCTAGAATTGGGCACTTGTGCAAGTATGTGGATAACTCAAGCTGGATACGGAAAACAATTGTTAAAATATCTAATTACGAGTGAATATCACGTGAGAATCAGCTATTATATAAGTGTCAGTCTTGATCATGTGACGTTCACAATAAGAAGATGGGAGTTAAAGAGATCACATGGTGTCACGCACTATTCTATTTATGAACGCCTGAGAGAAGGGGCCCACAGCTAAATGCAACTCACTTGGTCACTTTCACGCTCAACGAAAGCATTTCGCCAAGTCGAAGTAGGGTTGGGTGCTGCTCAAAAGAGGTTATCCTCGATAAAGAAAGTACTACAATGTTGTACAGAACATGAAATGAGCTTGCGTAGACGATGGTCTTTACTGTTTTCAAATCAATCAACGGTAACTAAATGTAAGATTCTTTCCAAAAGGTGATCCAAATTGTGAAGTGAAAAACTGGTTGAGTATCAGTACGGATCGAAAACAATTCTTATAACCGGTGCGCGACATCAAAGAGGTGAAAACTGAGAGAGTGATAGAATAATACGACATTTGATCTCGCGTGACAAAGAAATCAGCACTGGCGTGACGTTGTAATCAACTTCGCCATGTATCCCCCTTTCTGCGAGAATCGTCTTGCTAGCCTACTTCACTAATTAACAATTCAATCCGTTATATAAAAAGAATGTCGTTAACTTTGAGTTATGTATGTTCCTTATCTCAATCACTTATGTGCTCATCCTTATCAGTGATATTAATTAAAAATTAGCAAACGCTTAATCAGTTGATTAGCCATAATTAGATGGTTCTATATTTTAGTTGATATGATTAAGCACTGTGATAGCACTATTACCATGGACGTTTAAGGCCCTGACTCACAGTCTTAATCAGGCAGGAATCTCGAAATTTCCACTGCCCACAGTTTTTGTTTTGTCCACAACACGACCGTATATCCCCCCACAATAAGTTGGGATTCGAAGTATAAAAGGCAGGCATTTTGCCTTCTTTATTTTATCAGAATTGAATATTTAAATACCTGATTTAATCTAAAGACAACTAGTATAGAAGCATGACCAGAACTGAAAAATGGACCGTCCATGAAGGAAACAGTGAACCAAAATGGTTTACTCATAATGGATATTATGGAACGAACCCAACAAAGGTCAAGAAGAATGGTGCTGGGAAAGGCAATTGGGGTCGCCCAGGAGATGAACTTTTGGATGCCGACATTCAGTTCAACTACTTTGGAAGATCTGGTAGACGTAACTCTAATCATCAAGAGAATGAAAGGGAAATAAAAGAGAGAGCTCGCTTGATTGAAAGCAAGTTCAACAATGAAGAATTGTATGCGGATGATGACGAGTAATGCTTATAACTTCTAGCTTTATCACATTTTCATCACAGTTTTATCCTAGTTTTATCAAGTAGATTATAAATAAATGAATAACGATTGTAAATTTAAAGATTTAAATTCAAAAGCTACTTTTGGTCTTCTAACCGTTTTAACTTTGCTTCATTCTCAGCTTTCCAGCCTTTTTTGCGTTGTCTCTCCTCGTAAGCTTCTACATTACTTAAGACTCTGTCAACAATGAATGCTGTATTAATATTATCGAATTTATGGGGGCCAATCTGTTGTAAAAGTCCTGCAGATTCAGGGTATTCATAAACTTTGGAATCAACCGGTGTGGGTCCATGAAAAATTGCTACAACTTCACCAGGGAGTCTGGATAAAAATTGTTTATCGGGTGAATAAGGGGCAGCTAAAACAACTCCTTCAACGAATCTACATTGAAGAACACACAAGGACCGTTCCCATAATGTCATGATAGGATAATTCAAGCCTTGATGCACATTAACTGTGGCATCATCATGGAGCCCAACAATCACAGCAGCATTCAAATCCTTGGCTTTGAGGCTGACGACTCGTAAAGCTTCAATGTGTCCTGGATGAAATAAGTCAAAACCACCATCTATGTAAACTATTTTCAGATATTTCTTGAGAGTAGCTGGTGCAGGTCTTACTACGGTACGCAAAGGTTCCGGACCGAGATGAAGGTAAACAGCAGCATGTGGTTGTAATCCAGTTTCATCCGTTGAATATTGTTCAAAACGAGTGATATTATCCCCAGCAAAGATTTGATGATCCAATGATTTGATTGGAAGTAGATGATGCTCTTTATTACCCAAAAGCATCCGTCCAACCAAGTCAGTGGTCAGAATATTGGGTGTACGTTTAACAACCACAAATTTTCCTAAATCTTTCACAACCTGGTAACAATCATTACCATCCTTATCAGTAGTGATGTCATCACCGTGTACAACATATTTGCACTCATACTTATCCATAAATTCAGGATCCGTTACATATGGGGCATCAGCTATGGCTTTAGAAGACCATTTACAACCTTCAACTGCTTGGATTCTCTCATCTAAGTGCATGACAACAGGACCCTTATTTTTTAAAATTTCTTCATCAGAATGAACCCCAACGTATAATTCTTTACCAAGTTGTCTAGCTTGAAGCATGGCTCCTGCATGCCCTGAAAAGTTAGTGATATATTGGTAATACTATTCAATATACTACATACCGTGATGTGTGAAATCAAAACATCCATCAACCCAAATTCGACAGTTTTCGATTCCTGGTGGTCTTTCATACATGATGGAATGGAAAAAAGGTATTAAATAAGTGAGATATTCTTTGTTCGCGTAGAATATCATGTCGAACACGTGAATCGACTAAACAAAACCTGATTCTTGTTGCTGATTCACGATGATACGATCGGCGGCATTCTTCTTACGCTTACTCTCTACTGGGTTGGCATATGCTCTGTTTACATTCTGATAAGGCCCATCGCTATTTCTGATCGCTCCGCGTCCTATGTATGTAGGAGTTTCATTCTTTTGATGTTGCTCAGCAAGAAACAGGAAATACTTGAAAATCATTCCAGCATTTCTTGTGGAACAAGCATGGAGATACCCGAAAAAGGAGCCGATTAATGGGGGGAATGTGATCAACAAATCCAATATAATATTAGATTCCATCTTGGCCACCATTTTAGAGGGAAGCTTCATTTCGTTACTGACTATATGGATCAATCGGGCATGGACTACATACATGACAATAGGACCTATCACAGGGAAGAATAATACTACCAATGGTGCTAAACCTAGACCACAATCCATTCCGACTCCACAACTCCCTAAAAAACATTTGTCGTGAGCCCATGCTTTTTTCTGCACTGTTTTCCAAAGCTTCTGCTCCTTACTCGTTGCTCCTTGAGGAAGCCGTCTTTTATTACCGTCTTTATCTTCGAATGGATCCATCGTGTTGAAATGTTCGCCAGCGTAATCCTCCCAGTATCCCATAAGGATATCATATCCTGGTAAGCCCTCTAATTGATCTTGTAGTGCCAGCATTGGTATTTGTAAGAATTGTGCGCATTTTGCAGCTAAATTGGAAATTACGAATGGTTGCTAGTGGTCATCATCATGACATACATTACAATGAACTCGATTCTATCTACTCTGTTTTATAATTCAACCGATGAGACGTCCCAATTCGGATCCAGTTATTGGTAGCATTATCCCACCTGTATCCGACCCACAAATAAAGCAAGACGTTTTCTTCTGCTTGAACCGTTCTATGTAACAACCTTTACAGAACACATGCCGGCAATCTGTCTTTATAGGATCTTTATAGTCATTCTTACAAAGTACACACTTAAAAGGAATATGTGCCTTATCTGTATTTTTCTCGTTTCCCACGGTATCCCATTCTCTAGTCACCGGTTTCTTGTTTTTCGTCTCTTCACGAATATGTAGAAACTTGCAAGTATCACCATAACCACAATAGCCCGTTTTCTGGAAGTCCTTACACACATCTGGTTGAAAATCTGTTAGAGTAGTGGTACGAATATTGATTGCGACTGGTTTAAAAGACCCTTCGTTTTCATTCTGTGTTGTGTCAGCAACAGCATCGTTCTCAACAACAGTGAGTTTATCTGAACTTTTGTATTCGGTTTCTCTGGAAACAGTAGAGTCGGTTCCAAGTTTTTTGAAGTTTGACCTACTGCTCTTGAGCTTGGGTAAGTACCCTGCATTAGTCAGATCATTATCATCTTCTTCCCTTTTTAGTGCTAAAGATTTTGGTACGGTTTCAGAATTATAAGTTGGGCCCTCCTTAATATCGTCCTTGTCATTTTCCCATTCAGCTGGCCTCTTTCTCTTAGCTGGCTGTTTGAGTACTCTCTTCTTAAACATATGCGATGCAAATCAAGTCTGCGAAATCTCACTCGCACCTTTTAATAAAGCCAATGTTTAAAAGAGGACTAGTAGCATTGCGGAGCGTGAGATTCTATTCCGAACAAATCGAGCCTAAAGGAATATGTTCCTTCTTCGAACTATTTCCAAAATCTTTTCCAAAAGGTGGACCACCCAAGGATTCATTTAAGATTTCTACTAAAGCTTTAAGAAGAGAATTCAGATCCCTACAAAGTGAACACCACCCCGATGCTCTTCTTGGATCTCAAAATGGGCAAGACCAAAGTGACAACTTCCTGTCCATATTGAACAAAGCATATACCACAATCCTGAATCCCTATACTCGTATTTCTCATATCATTGAACTTCATCATCCAGAACATTTTGATATCGGAGAAGATTCGGTTCTGAAACAAGTAATTGGAAAACTTCAATCACAAAGCGAGGAAATGTCATTAGAGTACAAGAGTATGCTTATGACCGTACTAGATGCTCATGAATCTCTTGAGTTTGCTGAAAATGAAACGGATCTCGAGCCATTATCGGACGAAAATGATGCAAGAATCACTGATACTGAAGTTGATATTGAAAAACTTTTGCAACAAGAAGTTCTAGATTGGGATAAGATCATGCTTGAGGCAATAAGACTAAAATACTGGGTGAATATTCAACTTGGAATAAGAGATTGGGAACCAGGTAAGCCTGTACACTTAACTCATTAAATTAGGTTCGTATAGTCTGAGAAAATTACGCTGAATTACGTCAATGTGTATACTATTAAAAAAAATATGATACATGTACACCAGTACCTAACTCTATTGAGCAAATCAGTCATTTGGCATCTTTGGAACTATTGTCCTGAGCTGGCCATTGTGTTATCGTCGTCGTCATTCTCCTCGAGGTTACCCTCTTGGCACATCTCGTCACCTTCGGGAATATACAAATCACAGCAGTCGAACTCTTCTTTTTCTTCTTCTGTTTTGGGATGCATTCTCAACCACTTCATACGAGGTCCACTTGTGCTGAGTTCACTGACTTTGAAGCCAAATAAACGTAATCCTGTTTCATCCGGATTTACCTTGTTTATACGAATACGACATTGGTTTTCAATCTCAGGGAACATTTTAATTAACAAACCCGGAAATGTAGTGCCAAAGAATGCCCCGTCAATATTCAAATATCTCAGGCTCAGTGGTAAATATAAATCATTACAGCAAGGACAGAATAACCGAACAGTTTCCTGACCAGGATTATCTGTAGATCCACAAGGGATTAGATGCATGCCATCGCACCGGTAACGAGGACAAGAACCAAATTCATTGCGTTCAAATTTACTAGCCATCGCCGTTAAACCGGCTTTAGATATAATATATCTTGCATGTATTAATCCATACAATAACTCAGCCGAATGTGACAACAACGCCTTATTAGGCAAATCACTTTTGCCCTTCAGGTTACCATTTGCGCTGTCTTCAGCTGTATCCACTTGATAGTCTAAAATTGTGTATAACGCCTCTCTATAAAAGGGTACTTGCAGGGATAAGCCGGTCAAATTAAAATCGTCCTCTATGAATTCCTGAGCCACAGGTACAAAATAGTCATGTCCAAAAAGATCACAGAACTGTTGGATCCAAGGAATGTATTCTTCCTCCACACCACTCGACATATAAAAGTACTAATCAATTCAATGCCCTACAAAAAATGCGACAAATTTCTAGAAATTCTTGAAGATTTCTTACAGTATCGCATAATTCGAAAATTAAATGATTCCGTTTGATTTAAGCCCATTCACTTTATTAGTGACGGTATTGTTGGTTTTGGTACTCAAACATTCCATTGATTCCATTGGAAAAAAAACAGTTCAAGATTGCATTTGGAGAATTTATTGTAAATCAGCACCATTGTTTGGGCATAACAAATTAAAAGACATATCTAATAAGAGCCAACAAGCGAGACATTTGAATGCTGAACAGAAAGCAATTAGTGCCCAAGATCAATATGCCAAATGGACAAAGTTGAATCGTCAACGCGATAAGCTTACGACTGAAATAGATGAATTAAATAAAGGTCTAGCAGCTGAAAAGAGTACCATACTGAAGTATGTAAGCTCCCTTATATCACTTGCAACAGTCGTGCCGATTTGGTTTTTTCGAGTTTGGTTTAGAAAGTCAGTTCTTTTCTATATTCCTCCTGGATTTCTTCCTTATCCTATCGAACGTCTATTTGGTTTACCTTTCGTAGCGCTTGGTGGTGTAGGACTTACAGTTTGGATGTACTCAGTCAATTCAGTTATATCATCCGTACATTTCTTAATATCGTTCCCATTTTCTGAAAAAGTGGAGCAACCAGTTAAACACGTAAAAGTTGAAGAAATCAAAGATGAAAACGCAAGAACTATTGATGTGGACTAAGAAGATACAGTTATTAATAGTAGTTCATACATTTTTAACATAGTCGTTATATATTAATGCTTTTGAAGCTTCTGTAATTCATTGAATCTCTGGATCATACTTTCTTTCAATTCTTTCGTGGTCAGATCAAATACATATCTTCCAGCTCGTGCTTTTAGAGCATTAAGTTCGAATGAAGTCCAACTTAAATGGGAAAAGTGTTCAAAGATCAGGCCCTTTGCACTACTTGAGGATTCAGCTTTCAATGCATGAAAATACCACGCGTCTATGACCTTCAACCAGCATTGAAGATCTGCTGAATATTTATACACATCATTACTTTCACTTAAAATAATAAATGGGGCACCATTGCTAGGATCGATTTCAAGGGATTGCACAACAGGTGAAATAACTTTTGTATTCGGCTTTTGAGGAATTGTTGAGACCGGCTCAATAACTAATTCACTGTTAATCACTGATGCTAATGTAACTCCGGTTAAAAGTGATTTTAAATGCCTCTCTTTAGGGAATGTCGGTAATTTCCAGACATATACCAAACCTGAACTTGTGACACCTAAGAGATACTCTGCTTTGTGTTTAAGGCAAACAATATTACATCCAATTTCCAATGATGGACAGAGTAAAGACCCAGAATCAGCAAAGATTATTTGCATAGTCCCTTCAAAAGATACCAAAGCGTAATACATTAGAATACCATCAACTATAATGGGCAATGCATGTTGAATCTTAAATGGGAAGAACATTACGTACTTTCTGTATTCCGCTTCCTTGTGATTAGTAATAATAACAGCAGTAGGGTCTTGGAAATCAATTTTATCACTGTATTCCAAGTCGATCTCATCTTCTTCCTCTGTCCACCCAACACCATTTCTGACTTCGATTATTGATCTCAGAACCGAATCATTTAGTGGTTCAGTGCTATACGTGGGATTGGATGAATGCAGAATACCATTGATGAATACAGCGAAAATGATACTTTCATCAGTAGTATCAGCAGAAGCACTCGTACCGCTAAACAAGTCAATGGCATTTTCAAAATCATGACTATTTAGAATTTTACTCATTTCATGTTTGGTCAATGAACTGTGGTTGAATAAGGTTTCAGAGAAATTCGATATCAATTTAAAATGATTAGGATATCTGGCTTCCATGATCTGTCTTTTCATCTTGTTTTTTTGTTTTCTCAAAGCAGCAACTGATAAACTCCCATTGCTAGATTTATCATTGGGTATATCAAAGCCCATGTCATCATTATCATTATCGGGATCACCTTCATTGCTCTCGCCGTTGAATGAGTTTTCTTCTTTTCTAGATTTGCTCCCTTGTATTGCTGTAACTAATCCGGAACGAGGAAGAAGATAAGATGTGTGAGACAATTTACTATTAGGTTTAAATTTCTTCATAGTTTTGTTAACAATAGTTGGAGAACTTTCTCTTCTATCAGTGGACAGACCCGAAAGAAGAGTGGGTGCTACTCGTTTCTTTCCGTTTTTCATAGTTATCACTTGGGTGCCCTTTGTTGCTTGTTTAGAGACACTTTGGGATACTTTGGATGGTATCAGGATATGGGGACTGGCATTTCGTGGTGTTGCAGGAGATGGTTCAGGTGTTATCACTTGTTTTGGTACTTCCTCTTTGTTGTCTAACAGATTGGCCGCTTGGTCCTCCAAAGCGAGCTGCTCGATACTTTCAGGAAAAACATTAGTTTCTCTATTTCTACCGAACTTATGCAACTGAGTGGCCACTACATCAGCACTTACCGGACTTCCTAGCTCATTTTGGTCAAATGACACACAGGTAATGGAACCATCTAAGCAACTGAAATAAAGTGTTTCACCGTCGTTTCCCCAGGTTATATCTGTTATGGTACTATGAGTTATATCATTAGCTACGACCAATGGTTTACTTTGTCCAGAACTCCATATCGCAAGAGTATTATCCTGGCCACCTGTTGCTAGAATTGTGTAGAATCCATTATCTCTTTTCGACTTATCATTGTCTTGCTGCTTAAACATTTTGGGAGAAAATGAACATACTTCACAAGGTGCTTCATGACCTATTAACGAAACATCTGAGCTCCAATCGCCTCTCTTAATAATTGCCACAGAAGGAACCGGCCCATTTGTTGCATTTGGTACAGCGATGTTCTGACCATCTGGAGACCAACTCATTCTACGAAAATAAGAAGTTAAAGGGGATTTTCTGAAAGGATCAAAAACCACGTGTTCCATTTGGAACTCGTAGCTGTTAGCTGATTCATATAATTTCTTAGAGTATCTGAATATACGAACAGTTCTGTCATCAGAAGCAGTTGCAAAAAACTTATTGGCGGGGTCAAAGACAATTCCTTTGACCATAGATTGGTGGATATCATACCGTTTGATACGTTCAAACGTGATTCCACTCCATATAATGATCAGTCGATCTAGACCAACCGTAACTAGTAATAGTCCATCAGGAGACCAACAAATATCTTGAACATCGTTTTCATGAGCTACCAATCTCTTTCTCACCGTCCAATGCTCAAGATCTGTCTCAACTTCCCCAAATTGCTTGGGCCTTTTTGTCATCAGATCGTCTTTCTCCCAAATAAGAACGATCTTGTCGTCCGATCCGGATGCTAAAAACCTTCCATTGGGTGAAAACTTCACACTCGTGACCACCCCATTATGTCTACTCATAGAGCACAATGGCCTTCGGTGTGATTTTGGAGGGAGCAAACGATCCAATTCTGTCAATTTCGGAGGATCAATACCCTCCACTGAGGTGAAGCTCAATATTGTTTGGGTATCCCAAATTTTCACGTTTCCATCAAGACCCCCTGAAGCCAAACGAGTTCCATCATCGTTTATAGTTACAGAATAGCATTCAACTCTTTTACCCTCAGCTGTATTTATTAGTAAATAATACTCTATTAAAATCTAAAAGTAATAGCACTTTACATACCCCTGTGGCCGAGCCACGGTAGCTTCAATACATGCATTATTCCAAGTCAAATAGCGGTAATAATTTAGACTATATTTATGCACCTACAATTCCTGTTCGCGATTCGCATCAATACTTTCCAACTGTCGAAGTTTTTGAAACTTTGTTAAATTATAAATAGCATCCTCACGATCTCATAAACCAAAGGCATTGACTTCCATAGCAACACAATATGACTACTTATGAAAAAATAGTCAAGGGGGCTACAAAAGTGAAGGTAGCAGCTCCCAAACTGAAATACATTGAGCCTATTCTATTGGCTACCCTGGTTGATCTACCAACAGAAGCCGAAAACTTTAACACAATCATGCGTACTTTACAACAAAGGCTTAGAGATAGTGCTTGGTCTGTCGTGTACAAATCCTTAATTGTGATTCATATAATGATACGTGAAGGTGACAAAGATTATACCTTAAAATATATTGGTGAACGTATGCCTGGATTATTAAATCTTGATCAAAGTGCCATTTCAAGAAATGGGATGAACAGCGATATCAAATTCATCATGAAATATGCTAAGTACTTACAAACTCGAGTAAAACAGTATCATTTAACCCACATTGACTATGTTAGAGATGAAAGATCTAATAATAGCACTGATCAAACCGGGGGTCGATTAAGATTTTTACTGGTAGAGAAGGGGTTGTTAAGAGAAGCAGAAAGTGTGCAAAAACAAATTGACTCACTATTAAAGAACAATTTTATGGAGAATGATGTTAATAATGATGTTTTATTAACATCTTTTCGATTATTGGTGAATGATCTTCTCGCTTTATTTCAAGAGTTAAATGAAGGAGTCATCAATTTATTGGAGCACTACTTCGAGATGTCTAGGGTAGATGCTGAGAGAGCTTTGAAAATTTATAAAAAGTTTGTGGACCAAACAAAATATGTGATAGATTATTTAAGAGTTGCAAAACACTTAGAACATTCCACTAAACTCCATGTACCAACTATCAAACATGCACCTACTGCATTGACATCTTCTTTGGAAGAATACCTAGATGATCCAAACTTCGAAGCTAATAGAAGGCAGTATCTCTTGGAAAAACAATCGAAAGAAGATGTTAAAGAACCATCAAAAGCTATGTTTCAAAGAAATGAGTCGGCTAATAAGTCAAAACCTGAAAACGATGTTCAATCCAGTAACATTGTCACTCCTAATGATGTGATGCTCCAAAGAGCCAATAGTCTTATTGTACAACAGAGCACATTTAATCCATGGGAACAACAGCTTAATCAGCCAGTTCAAGGGTGGACATTTTCTATGCCGGCTATCCAACAAGGACAAACATATGATCCTCATCAAGTGCAACAGCATCAGCTACAACAAGTCCAGCATCAACAAGTTCAACAACCACTTTTTGCTCAAAATATTCAAAACAGTCCTTTCATTCAATCCACAAATACACAGTTGAATCCAGCTTTCACAGGTAATGGATTCGGTGGTTATGGCCCTCAAGCTGGTACTCAGCAAGTACAAGTTCAATCCACAGGAAACAATCCGTTTGTGCAAGGTTTCAGCTCTCAACCTACTCCACAGTTTGAACAAATTCCAGTACATCCAGTAGTTCAACAAAACACGCAAAATGTACCTCAACAGCAGTTTCTGGTGCAATACACGCAACAGCTTCCTCAACCTGTTCAGCAGAATACTCATGGATTTGTTAATCTTGATGGTTTATCTACTGCTCAAAGTACAGTAGGTGGATTGCAAAAAGCTGATACCAATCCTTTTGTATCGATTACCAGTCAATCACAACATAGGATTACTCCAGAGGTAACATCAAACCCTTTTTCGAGCACAAGGTTCACTCCTGGCAGTAGTACTACCGCACACAGTTTTAATAACGGAAACAAACCCGATCCGATCAAAGCAACATCAACTGGGTCTAATCCTTTCAAAGTTTCCGCTACTACTTCTTCATTGTTCAACGAGGCTGCTAATAAAGTGCCTGAACCAATTCGTTCTCAGCCTACTGCTGGTGGCTTGGAGAATTTGCCGACCATACCAATATTCCCTGAAACGCAAAGAACGCAAGAAAAGCAGCTGTTCTTGTCAGCTGCACAGACTGGTCTCCTACAACAGCAGTTTCTGCAACAGTTCCAACAGCAACCAGCACAACAGTTTCAACAGCAACCAACACAACAATTTCCTCTGAACCAACAAGTTCAACAATCACAGCAGAACCAATTTAGTACCTACAATGGTCCAAGTTTAATATAGATTTTATGAATTGGTTAGTTTATGTAGGATATAATAGAACTTCAACCGAAGAAAATATACGTTTATGAGAATATGGGGTTTGTTAATTTATTACTTACCAAATCTAAAGGAAGAAAGATGCAAGAATAGCTACCACAGCAATAGCAGAGGCAGATGATGATGAAGCCAGGTTGTCCGATTCGGATAAAGTAGATTCGCTTGATTGGGAAGAACTGCTTTCACTTGAAGAGTCAGATCCTGTTCCCGAGTCAGAACTAGAATCAGTTGTGGATCTAGATTCAGATTCAAAGCTAGAAGTGCTACTATTTGATCGACTGCTAGATGTATTTGAACTTTCAGCAAGTACCCCAGTGTCGGCTGAGCTACTACCCGATGTGAAACTTGACTTCATTGAAGCTGAAGGTGTCTCATAGGTTTCTGAGTCGCTATTTGAGGTAGAAGGGATATCAGAGGTAGAACTAACGACAAGACTGGAACTGGAGCTGAAGCTAGGTTTTGAACTAAGATCACTTGACTTTCCCGAATCACTGCTATCGACTTCAGGATCAGTGTTCGCAGAGTTAAGTCTTCCAAGAATTTTACCATTTTCAGCTTTTATTGATGTCCAATCGCCGGATTTATCAGTGTAAGAATACGAATCCCCAGAAGAATAATCGCTGATCTTCAAGGACCTGATATGCATGGAGAATGGAGCCTGACTGTAATCGGTTTTTCCACCAGCCCATTCAACTGTTCCAGGCTCATTACTGGAATCACCACCAGCCCAAATACCAGTCATCAAGTACATTGGAGATTGTGGATATCCTTGAGAAGAGTCATTTTTTAAAGTTCTTACTGGTGAACCGTCAAAGTACCAAGCAATTTCTTTTTCGTTCCAGTCAATGGTATAATTATGGTAATCAGACTGAGGAGGAGAGGATACGTCATGAAACTCACCTCTATCATAAGTTGCAGTGTTGCCTTTCACAAAATAATTGGACTGCCATTGTGTACTGTCACCACCGATTAACTCTATATCAATTTCATCCAAGTCATTTGATTGTAAGTAAAAAGAAGACACTATACCAGTACCGTTACCAGCTTTTAAAGAAACTTCAACTCTACCAAACATGATATAGAAATTCGATTTCAAAGATGGGTTATCGAGACGCTTCGCAAGAGTTAATGTCAAGCCGTCATCATCGTAACCAACCCCACTTGGAGTAGAAGCTACATTAAAGTAATCACTCTCTTCCTTAAAATCAAGAGATATATCAGTAGCTAAAGCGTGTTCAGAAGGACAAGAAGAACTTAAAGGATTGCAAAGTTCAGTTGTAGCAGAAGCAGCAAATATGTGCACAAGCTGTGTTAAAAGTATTAAAAAAATTCCAAGCGAAAACATAAGAATATGAATAAAAAAGGTATCAGTAGAATTTTACCACTTCAAATATAATTACGAATTTTCGCAGCTACAAGTTAAATATAGATTTTGCCAGTTGGATAAGAATTTTTAGTCCGCAGCCAAAGTTAATTTTCGTGTCATTACGCGAAAGCTGGATTGCAGGAGATTAGCCCCTTTTCGCTCCCACATATCACGACACTCGCGCCAAGTTGGTACTACAACCTTTGGCTGCGGATCGTAAAGTGGCTTGACAATTTATGAAACAGACAAAAATTTTATAGCCCCCGGTTCTGAACCCCATGGTATTACACAACCTGTGCCTGTAAGAAAAAAATGATGTTTGAGGAACATTCGGAACTTTAACAAGTGTGGGCCAAAACATATTGAACATGCCTAGAACATGGTAAGTTACGGCTGGCCATGTTCTTAGGCCCAGGAGGCTTTGAGACTTCAGTTCCAGCTTCAAGGTTAAAGGCACGTGAGTCAATTCCCAAAGTCCCATATCTCTTTATCATAACCCTCTGTCACCGTTTCATCTTCTCCGTAAATCTGTTGCCAATGACTAAATCCCCCTTTCAACACCCACACACTCAACTGGTTGAAAAATTCCACTTGTCTTGGATCTTTGACGTCTTCTAAAGATCTCAAAAACTTCAAAGTAGAAGACGGACCTCGTACCTGTGATAATGCACAGTGAAATACGACGTCTTGAACATTCAAGTCGAATAGTTCTTGATACAATCGGGGCAAATTCTCATGGAAATCACCTGCTGGAAAATGGAGACATCCTTTGATATGTCCTCCAACGTAATCCGAATCTCTTACGTCTACAATTGCAAATTTACCAGGAGAACCACCTTTAAGCCACGAGTATAACGTGGTATGTTTGATGAATTTTAAGTCCGAAAGATTGTATATCCTTGTCATTGTAATCAATTGGATTATTAACAAAATAATAATAAAGTAACTTCGGGATTTTGAACTATAAAAAAGTATTCTATCGTAATGCCAATGCGAGTAAAATTATTGAATCGTGAAAATCTCAAACAAAAAATTGTGAAAATTATTGCATTGTACAAACGAATAATTCACAGTTGTTTAGTTTGCTCTAATAAAATAAACCAATTTTTCCAATTATCTATCAATTGAAACAATATGGCGAAGACTCCAGAGAGTAGACACACCCGTTCTCAAAGTCCGCTCTCAAGAAGTCTTTCAGTTGAATCACTTGCTCCTAAGTTAACCTCTTTTTTTGGAAAGCGTAAAAGATTGAGAGATTGGGGTAATGATAATGGACACTCTTCAAATGAATCAGAAACAGATGAGGATTCCCCAAATTCCCCTGATGCTAAAAAGAGGAAAACTGAAAAAGATCTTAAGGTAATTAAAGAGAGAGAAGCAAAGCGTAAAGAAATTGAAGCAAGGGAAAAACAATTGGATGAAGAGTTACCAGAAGAATTACGTAAATTTAGACCACGAGGCTTTAAATTCAATATTCCTCCAAAGGACAGACCTATTCGTATTTATGCTGATGGAGTCTTTGATTTGTTTCATTTAGGACATATGAGACAATTGGAACAAGCTAAAAAGGCTTTTTCAAATACCGAATTAGTTTGTGGTGTACCTTCTGATATTGAGACTCACAAACGTAAAGGTTTGACTGTTTTAACTGATCAACAAAGATGTGATACATTGAAGCATTGTAAATGGGTTGATGAAGTGATTCCAAACGCTCCTTGGTGTGTTACCCCAGAGTTTTTGAAAAGACATAATATCGACTATGTAGCTCATGATGATTTACCATACGCTTCCACTGACTCCGATGATATCTATATGCCTATGAAGAAAATGGGAATGTTTTTAGCGACGCAAAGAACCGAAGGTATTTCTACTTCTGATATTATAACCAAAATTATCAGAGATTATGATAAATATTTGATGAGAAATTTTGCAAGAGGTGCAACACGTGAAGAATTAAACGTCAGCTGGTTGAAGAAAAATGAATTAGATTTTAGAAAACATGTGAATGACTTTAGAACTTACTGGACAAGAAATACTGCCAATATTAACAGTGTTTCTAAAGATTTATATTTTGAAGTAAGAGAGTATATTAGAGGAAGAAAGGAAGACAATAATGGTGCAAGTGATTCAGATACTGATTCTCATTCAAGACATTCATCACCAATAGCCGATTTTGCCGCAAAGTACATCGGAAATGCTAACAAAGATTTGAATGGTAAATCCATTTTCGCAAACGTTAAAGAATGGATGAGTCGGGACTTGAACCAGGATGATGACGTTGATTCAGTGGTGAGTGATTCGACTTTAATCACTAATTCCAAGATACCGGTCAAAAGTAGAAAGATCAAAAAACCAGTAAGCAGAAAGCCAAAGGCTTCAACATAATAAGTATATAATAAGTAAATAATGAAAGTTCATAATCAACGTCGCACTACAAAACTATTTGATAATTTCTCAATTGAGATGGGATATAACGATATAGTAGAAACCAACGTGAAAGAGGATGAGACACGTCTTACAATTCAAGCGTTAACGGATCAGATCCGGATCCAGCAAGAGGAGATGCTCAGACAACAGCGGGACTTGTTCTCTAAAGAAGCATTCAGTCAAAAGGGCTCTTCAAATACACTCAGTTTTACTCAAGGTTTGATTATAGGACAATTGAGTGTCATTGTGGTGGTGGGTATATTCATCAAATTCTTCGTGTTTCAGGATGCTTCTAACATTTCCCCCGCTTTGAATAAGAAGAACTCTAGTGGTGTAGTTGTTCGAAGAGATAAGAAAAAGAAACCCAATGGTGAAGTTGAAGAGTTAGATGATGAAGATTTACAATCCAGAAATATAACCACAATATTAGAGAAGACTTACTATGATGTTGACAATCATGCTTCGGAAAGTTTAGACTGGTTTAATGTCTTAGTTGCACAAACCATTTCTCAATTAAGAACAGAAGCCTTAATATCAGATAACATTTTCCATTCCTTAAATGATTTTTTGGTGAAACTGACATTTCCTGAATACTTGGACACTATCAAAATCACAGAAATAGACATTGGAGACGACTTCCCTATATTTTCGAATTGTCGTATTAAGCATAATCTGGCTGGTAGATTGGAGGCTAAAATTGATGTGGACCTTTCAGATACAATTACTTTGGGAGTCGAAACACGTCTACTTGTGAATCACCCACGTCCAATGATTGCAGCATTACCTATAGAACTATCTGTGTCCTTAGTAAGATTCAGTGGCTGTTTGGCTGTCACCCTATTCAGTCACAATGACGAAGAACTAACGGGGCCTAAAACAGACCATAAAAGTGACTTACCGGTGGATGATCCAGAGATTGTGGAAAGAGAGTCCTCTTCTCCCAAGATCTCAAGAGCTTCAAAAATATATAACGATAAGAAGCCAGACAAAGAGTCAGGTACTGCAATCCGGTTCTCCTTCTCTCCTGATTACAGACTCGAGTTTACCATTAAATCTCTCATAGGTTCAAGAGCCAAGTTACAAGATGTTCCGAAGATATCTTCTTTGATAGAGAGTAAACTTAAACAGTGGTTTGTGGAAAGATGTGTTGAGCCCAGATTTCAAGTAATTGAAATTCCTTCGCTTTGGCCAAGAAGTAAGAACACTAGAGAATTATCCACGGATCAAAATGAATGAATGTAGAAGCTACAACTTGTAAATATAAAATGTGAATTAATTATTTAAATGAAATTATCCCAGATTGAGTATCAAACTCCGAAATATTTGAAAGTTATCAAGTGTGTTGATTGAAACGTTAAAATAATACCATGACTCTTTAGCAAGTCTCCATTCAATTCGAAAATGTTCTAATCATCCAAGATCAACTTTAGATGGCGAGTAACAAGATACCTGCAAACATAGCACCAACGGAAACGGAGTAAGCATTAGCACCACCTTCGTAAGAAGCAACACTAGCTTCTGGACTAGCTGGAGTACTAGTTTGAGCTGCTAAAGTGGTAGATTCAGCAGCGAGAGTTCCTGGAGCTTGAGAACCTGGAGCTTGGGTGGCTGGAGCTTGGGAACCTGGTGCAGATGTAGCTGGAGCTTGAGAACCTGGTGCAGAAGTTGCTGGTGCCTGAGAACCTGGTGCAGAGGTAGCTGGTACTTGAGAACCTGGTGCTTGGGAGGCTGGTGCAGAATTGGCTGGGGCTTCACTAGGCAATGGACAATAAGTAGTGTAGACTGTCTTGTCTTCAGTAACAGTGGTAAGACCAGTGGTAACTGGAACTTGAGAGCACTTGTCTTCAGAACAAGAAGTGATGGTGATCACAGTGGTAGCAGCCTTGGTGACAGTAGAAACTGGTTCACCTTCCAAAGTACTCTCACCCAAAACAGAGGTTTCAGTAGTCACGTCACCGTTAGAATTAGTAGTAACAATGATTTCTTCTGAACCTACAACAGTTTGACCATCAGAGTTAGTCTCGGTGAATCCAGTAGTATAGTCGGTACCAGTGAAACCAGTTGTTTGAGAAGTAGCATCAGAGGAATCATCGTCCCCTCCAGTGGCATCAGAGGAAGCATCATCACCTCCAGTAGTAGAGGAGTCAGCAGCAGAAGTAGTAGCTTCAGAAGTAGTGGCTTCAGAAGTAGTGGCTTCAGAAGTAGTGGCTTCAGAAGTAGTGGCTTCAGAAGTAGTGGCTTCAGAAGTAGTGGCTTCAGAAGTAGTGGCTTCAGAAGTAGTGGCTTCAGAAGTAGTGGCTTCAGAAGTAGTGGCTTCAGAAGTAGTGGCTCCAGAAGTAGTGGCTTCAGAAGAAGTGGTTGGAACTTCAGAAGAAGATGGAGGGGCAGCGGTAGAGGATTCTTCTTCGGATGAGGATGGAGTCTCAGAAGAAGAGGTATCACAGTCTTTCCAGCAGAAATTAGGTAAGAGGTCACTGTCAGTACCTAAAAATTCAAAGTGGAAGCTAGCATCAGAACTCCAGTCAATTAAAGCTCTCTTTTCGTTTTCTACGATTGCTTCAGCGATTTGTCTCTTAGAGTTAACAGCATTTGCAACGTTATTAGAAGCTTGGTCTAATTTATATTTGATGCTGTCTGGGAGAATAGCATCAGCAAGCTTGTCAAAAAGAGGGAAATCAATACCTGCAGACTTGTTTACCTGAAGCTCAATGGAGAAACCTTCCGGTAAACAGAACAAATCACCCTTGATATCAGCAGTGACCAAGAACGAAGCAGACCATTCAAAAATGTTGTCAATGCCACCTTCGGCTTCAGCACCACCAATATATTGAATTTCATCCTTACTAACTCCTAAACCAGAGACGGCAGCAGCACCAGCATGAGCACCTAAGAGACCAAACAAGTCGGCAGCGGCGATGGTTTGAAAGTTAGCAGTAACCTTGAACAAATCACCCTTAATCTTCTGAACATCAGAAACAGAGAAAGCAGCCTTGGGAATACTGCTGGCTCTCTTGACAAGACCTACCTCTTCGATAGGATCTTCATCAACTTCTCTTTTCAAAAGAGAAAAGTCAAAGTGTAAGTCTTTATTCCAACCAAATTGGAACAAGTTCTTGGTTTCACAAACATCACCACCGATACCTGGGATATTAGCAGTGAAGTCGAAGTAGTCACTAAAGTTGTAACTAAGAGCTTGAGCTTGAGCAATGAGGGCAGTAGCTGCAAAAATTGTCTTGAAATGCATAGCGAATGACTATCAAATTGTGCTAAACAAGTGAATTGTAAGGAAATTGGCTTCATTTTATACCAAATTAAGTCAACATTTAAGGCGAGATTGTTCAATTGGTTATGTATGGAAATTTGAATAAACACCCTACAATGAACGAAAGGAGCCACCAAAACTCGAGCACACCAATGTTAACTTTTTTCACAAAGGGTTTATATTTATCTCAATTAGGAAGTCCAAGGTCTGGTATCAAAACAAGTGTGCTATGTTAACAAACCACTACAATCAACGCACATTCCCAACAAATCTTTAATAATAGCATTATGCATCTATGTGAAGTATTTTTAATTTTGTTCGCAACAATAAACGAAGAAAATAAAACTAAATAAAGTTAGATGAGATAATTGGAAAGGGTTCAGATCAGAGTAAGTAAATAACCCGTCTCACATATGCGGACGTATAGGTCAAACTTTCGCCCAGGCTCAAAATCAAACTTCTCGTGAACAGAATACGAAACCCAAAAATTAATTCTCCATATTTAAATCGATTATTGCTAGTCGGGAATACCTTGAAATATAGACGATTGACTGAATTTGTTTAGGAGTCGAAGGTTCATTCCAACAAATTAATTTCACCTTAATTCTACGAACGTTTCATTATCGTATTAACGTAGGAGCCTCTCAAGAATTTCTTTGAAACATGCAACCAGTTTATTAGTTAGACCCAACCAAACTTCAGCCTTAGGGCAAAGGTTAGTATACCTACTTGAACACATTCAATGCTTTAGACAATGTCAAACACTTTTGTTTAAAACTATTAAACAGCATCCCTCAAGATAAATTGCAAGACAAAACGCGATTACCAGGCTTGCAAGCATATATACCAGTAATAAGCTTCCCTATTTGGAAGTATTGTTACTCGTTTCACATATAAAAAAGTTGAAAAGTCTCCTTTTCTGTCTCGGGGCCGCAAAACAATAAGTCTTTGTTTCCCAAAACAGACAAATACTAGCTTCGCGTTACGATGTTGTGGGTATAGTTGAACCCTTTCAATCTCCAAGATATATCAACTCAGGTGAGGCAGCGGGATCCCATCCTTTTCCTCCCCAATAAACAAGTCTAAACAACAAAAATGTGTGGTCAATCAATTTATGAGGAAATCATTGATTTCTCTGCCTGTAATGAAAGTAACCTCCTTGACACCGCCATCTCATTCCTTGATATCTCCGAAGTGTGTAGCCCTGTCTGCCTGCTCTAATAAGTAAGAGCCTCCTTTTATATTGTTAAAACAGAAGCGCTGAGTTATTTCAGCGTGAAGCTTCAAATGTATGAGTTGGTTACCGATGGGAATTAGATTTAAACCAGTTTGTTGTATTAATGCTCATCATGTGAATAAAGATCTTCCTTTGCGGCAACGTTTGAAAATATTTTTTATACTATAAACAAGCTGGAGGAGTCAAAGTCGAGCAATAACAGAAGATGAATTATTTTCTTCTCGATTGAGCTTCGTCTATTGTGTCAAATCCATAAAATAATTACAAGCATCTTTTAGCTGTTGGTTATGGAGCCTGGGGCTGAAAAAAATAAATTTAAACGTGGAAGTTTACATCTTGCAACCTCCATCAACTTGAAAAGTTTAATTGTATTGATTAATAGTAAATGTGGTGGTTGAGATTTTCAGGGGCGCTAACCGCTGTCTTAATGTTCCTAATCCTATGAATACGTGTAATATGAAATTAACCTTCAAAAATAACAAAAGATTTTATATAAGTGATGGTTACATTAATGTTTATAAGATGAACAGGAAAGGGTTAACGGGAAGAAATAAGGTTCAGAGCCGAGTAGAAGTTATCTGAAATACTAACTAATGTTCAATAGAAAGCAAGAATCTTTACTTCCTTTTGATGAAAGGTCAGCATTGAAGTTCAACTAAGCTAATAGATTGAATCAACGCCTCTACAATTTCAAATTGACAGGAGGTTTTTACAATTAGGCACGCATAGTTCGATTCATCGTGTGCGACCAGTTTCCACGCCAAAATTCGAACACAGTTAGAGATTGTGTCAATTTATTACATAACAGGATTGGTAAGCATTAGCCTAAAGGTCGAGAGAAATATCTCATCTTCTCAATGGAACCTCATGGAAAAAACTTTTAAAATTTTCCGCGCATCTGCTCAAGTAGATAAAAAGATAAATCAAATTGGTAATCTATTATTTTTTTGTAACAGTACAATAAATTTTACGAGTAATAAGCCATGGTTAAAGATACTAAGTTCTATGACCTCTTAGGTGTCAGCCCATCTGCTTCTGATACTGAGTTGAAAAAAGCATACAGAAAGTCTGCTTTGAAATACCATCCAGATAAAAATCCATCTCCAGAAGCCGCTGAAAAATTTAAAGACGTTTCTAAGGCTTACGAAGTTTTATCTGATGACCAAAAGAGAGAAATTTACGATCAATACGGTGAAGAAGGTTTAAGTGGTGCCGGAGGTCCAGGTGGTATGGGTGGTATGGGTGCTGATGATATATTTTCCCAGTTTTTCGGCGGTGGTTTTGGTGGTATGGGCGGTGGCGCATCTAGAGGCCCTGCTAGAGGTAAAGACATCAAACATTCTATCGGCTGTACTTTGGAAGAATTATATAAGGGTAGAACTGCCAAGTTGGCCTTAAACAAGACTATCTTGTGTAAATCTTGTGAAGGTAGAGGTGGTAAAGAAGGTAAAATCAAACAATGTTCTTCTTGTCACGGTCAAGGTATCAAATTGGTTACGAGACAAATGGGTCCTATGATTCAAAGATTCCAAACTACTTGTGAAGTATGTCAGGGTAGTGGTGATATTTGTGATCCAAAAGACCGTTGTTCCGTTTGTAAGGGTAAGAAGACCCAAAGTGAACGTAAGATTTTACAGGTTAACATCGATCCTGGTATGAAGGACGGCCAAAGAGTTGTATTCAGTGGCGAAGGTGACCAGGAACCAGGTGTGACCCCTGGGGATGTTATATTCGTTGTCGACGAAAAGCCCCACGAACAATTCAATAGAAAGGGTAATGATTTATATTATGAAGCTGAAATTGATTTATTGACTGCTTTAGCTGGTGGTGAGATAGGTTTCAAGAGTGTCTCTGGCGACTTTGTGAAATTCGAAGTTTTACCAGGTGAAGTTATCGCCCCAGGTGTAACCAAGGTAATTGAAAATCAAGGTATGCCTGTTTATAGACATGGTGGTAGAGGTAACCTTTTCATCAAGTTTAACGTTAAGTTTCCAGAGAAAAATTTTGCTCCCGAAGATAAATTGAAAGAATTAGAAAAAATCTTACCTCCAAGAAGAAAGGTTGTTGTACCAAAAGGTGTTGAAGTTGATGAATGTGACTTGGTTGACGTGGATCCATATAAACATCAATCATCTTCTAGACGTGATGCTTATGACTCAGATGATGAAGAAGGTGCCGCTGGTGGTGGAGTCCAATGTCAATCCCAATAAGCTAGTTGAATGTTTTATATCTATTGGAAGATTCACGCTGGCCGTACTGCTGGGGATGGGTGGACTCGCTTTTCGTGATTATATAGCTAATCTAAATAGGTGTACTATACCACAACATGCATCATCATATTTCATAAATACTCATCTTCATTATAATCTATTTGTCTATTATACTGACTCGTTCACAGGCCTATCAGCGTCAGGTCTTTTCTTCCAATAAGCGACATATACTACAAAAAAGTCACTTAAGATGCTTAAAACGCTCCAAAAAGTATAGCATCCTCCCAAACCCATTGCTTCAATCATTTTTGATAGAACACCAGTACCAAGGGCAGCCAAAAGGCATCTACTAAAATTCATAAGGGAAGCTGAAGTTGAAGCATTGTTAGGATGTAAATCCACTAAAATTGTTGTACAAATTGAGATGGCAGCAGATGATGCAAAGGAGACCATACAAGTGGATATAATAATAGAAGCAACGTTTTGTTTAAACTGTAAGCACCAGCCAAAAATTAATGTCCCAAGGCACTCTAAAATACAAGGTCCAGCGCATACAAAGACTCTAGATTTGAGTGAATTAAATTTGGGTCGTTCATCTTCCAGTAGATGTTCGTACTTCTCATCGTGTTTGTTCTTACTGTATCTATATGATCTGTTCAATAGTCTTCCAATAATCACAGATCCCAAAAAACAGGAAATGCCTTGTGGCAAATAAATGTAACCCACTTTTATAACTGAATAATTATAAGTATCACCTTCCAAGAGCGTCACTGATGTTAGAACCATAGTCCAAATAGCAAACTTGAGTGCTAAGGGAAATAAAACCATAATCATATCAAGATGAGCAAGCATTTTGAACGGACTTAAAATGTTGAGCGGAGCTTTTGGGGCTAAAGTACTTGTATCATTTGTTAGCTTCTTTTTGTAATGCTTTAATAAAAAAATCGGTGCTCTATTTATTATCCTCCGTGGCCTAATAGATCCATTCCCTACGATCATTCTAAAGGTTTCAGGTAAAATTATTACCACTAACATTAGCGTTACACCACTTCCTATGGCCAAGAAAACAAATATACCTCTCCAACCGAACCTAGCTATTAAACCTGCGCCTATAAGACCACCGAAAGCGTTACCTGTTAATTGCATACCTGCAACTAATCCAATAAACCCACCTCTATCAGCAGCAGTACAAACATCACCGGAGACACCAGATGAAATTGAAATGACTGGCCCAATTCCAGCTGCTTGAACGCATCTCAAAACTGTCAAAAGCCAATAAGCATTAGTCTGAGATAAAGCAATACACGAACCAATAAATATGAGCATGCTGATTATGATCACAGGTCTTCTCCCAATAGCATCAGCGAAGCTCAGGGAAAACGTAGGCACTAAACCTTGAAATAAAAGATAAGCAACAACAGATAGATTGGCTAGCGAGTCGGAAACCCCGAATTGTTCTCGAATGGTGGGTATGGCAGGAAAGTAAATAGGACTTGATACAGTACTCCAAAATCCTATCGAAGATAAAGTCACCATCAATACATATTTGTCAACGGTGTTATATATAGTATAGAGATGTGTTTCCTCATTTATAATTTCATAGCTTTCGGATTTGTCATTATTGCTAACCAGAATACCTTCGGCATTGTTTTGTACATCTTTTCCCTGAACCATAAGATAGATATACAGACATTAAGTGTGCCTAAAGGGTTTATCATAAATTAAGATCGGTTTTAAAAGGAAATAATTTGACAGCTTCTGACTAATAGCGCGAGTTTTCAATTTGATTTAGAACCCTGCTAACCCTGTGGCTGCAAAAAAAAAGAAAGTACTAATGATGGTATATATTAAAGGGTATTAAGATTATTATCTCTATCTCAACACACGTCAAGAGGTGTTATTTCTCCTTCGGGTTATTGTATTTACGGGCGGGAGGATTTTTTGGTGTAGATATCATAAAATTAATACCCGCTCCCTTACCTGTAACCACAGTTTTCTGTTTCTTGTAGGGGCTAATTTGCTCCTCATTTTCTTTGCTTAATGCGTTCGATGTATGCGCAAATACATTTGAAGGAGGATACTGACTTTGTCCTGATTGTTGAGAAGAAGCTGATGCCACATAGTAGTGATATTGTTGTGGTGTGTAATATGGACCAGGGGCTGCGGGGTACGAACTAGGTGGTGGTTGAGCTGGTCCTTGTCCAGAGTTAGGTGGCGGTCCATGATATATTATGTGTTGGTACTTCTGTTGATAAGGTGATCCTAAACCACCTGATGTTTCCCCTGATGATTGTGAATTACCTTGTTGAGGTGGGGGACCAGAAGGTGGAGGACCAGGTGCATAATATATTGGATAAATACCTGGTGGTGGTATAGACTGAGATAATTGACTTGGAGATTGTTGCTGAGATTGATTGACAATAGCTGTAGAACTCACAGGAGAATGAGCAATGTTGCCAGCAACATGCTCACTTCCGTCTGACCTACCTCTTTTATGAATCGAATCGGGCAGTCTAGCAGGTGATCTAATAGGAGAAATCAACTCATTCTTTTCTCTATTCTCATTACTTCTCGATGAGTCAGATGATCTCCTTCGCGATGTGTGGTCATATTCATTACTTTCAGAATGGTTACTTACCCTAAAAAATTCTGACAACTCACTAGGATTCTTCTCGAGGGTCTTAATGCTACTTCTCATATCATTTAATGAATTTTGAAATAACAGTGGTATCAAATCATGGTTGATTCCCATGGATTTGACCAATGTTAATAATTTCAATGCTGTAGATGCAAATTCGTTTCTCATTTCTTCTTGCTTGGTTCTTTCTTGCTCAGTCTTGAATCTCAAAAGTTCAGTTAAGGTTTCACCACTGTAAGGCCACACAGAACCATTTTCACCCTCCTCAAG
This sequence comes from Yamadazyma akitaensis, assembly GCA_030581475.1. Taxonomy (NCBI): domain Eukaryota; kingdom Fungi; phylum Ascomycota; class Pichiomycetes; order Serinales; family Debaryomycetaceae; genus Yamadazyma; species Yamadazyma akitaensis. Next base: position 666,300 of record JAKTTN010000006.1, read on the forward strand.
TTTTATGCCTAAGGTTCTACTCATGGGTTCTTCTATAATTATCCGATTTTTTAAATTCGAATCCGAATGCGATTTACTGGTTATGGGAGAATTGTTTGAGCTAGATTCCGATTCCTCGGTCTTTTCATTGATTTCATTCTGTCTCTTAGTAGAGCTAGATCTTTCATCATCAATGATCTTTCCAAGTGACTGTGCATTCATAGAAGATTTATGACCATAATGCTGATAACGAGTTCTCTCAATATTAAAATTTTTAATATTCGGTAACAAGTTAGAAGGTGAATGCTTTTTTGTTTCATCTTCTGAAGACAGTCTCTTGGAAGTGTTTTCGTCTTGAGTCTCATCGCTGGCTAATTGGAATCCCTTCTTACGAAACAGATCACTTTTATGCTGATCATTCATTAGATTTATTAACGATATCAATTTGGAAACTTAATTATAACTTGAGGATAAACATGAAAAAAGCCTAACGAATGGATAGAACTAAATAAATAAGTTTTTTTATAAGGCTATGTCTATTATGTGTTTCAAAAATTTCAGTCCTAATTCCTGATATCTATAGTGTGCTAAGGATGAAAGTGTTTTCTAGAAACACAAGGATGGCTTTTGGAGTGGAGTGGGGGGGTATCAAAAGAGTTTCCAAAAACCAGAAAGTATGTAGCTGGGTGTCCGGAAGAACATTTCTTGGGGATTCGCTGGTACTTATATTCTGTATATGGGAAAGCATGGGTTGAACAGTTGTCAATGGCATCCAAATTACTATATTGGGTAAAGTGAGGTTTGCATAAAGAAGCCGCATGATAAATTGCCTAATTAGGAAAATTAAGTGTAAATTACGGTGCTCATTAGGAAAAAATTCGACTTGCTTGAGAACTAACCCAAGTCTCAGCTTTTACCTTATATGGGTACTAGTACTTATTTTTAACACAACATGCATCAAGACACATTGACTTCCTATTAGATTTTCAACAAATTAATTACTTCATTTGGATACCAATATTTTATCTAACCAGTTATTTCCTGAATTTTTCTGGATTTTGACTGGAATACCGGAGTTACGGTATTCGAATAGATCAAACCATGTTATTTCAGTGCAGAAAATCGTAGAATCTAAAATGCAAAAAAGTGAAATAACATCACCGTCTTCATTATTCATTTTTGTATTATTCCCCCACTCAACTTCTTACTAACCCAACAAACCCGTCCTCTACTTTCTTTTTCAGGGGGACAGCCCCTCTGTTTATATTTCAATCGGCCCTGTTTCCTTTTCCATCCTCTCTTGAGTCAAAATAGAAGCGTGGTGTTATACTTCTTTGAGATAGTATTGTACAATGATGCTCAACGCCGTCTGTTCTTTGTAGAACAAAGTTAATACAAATTTAGTCTTTTAATTTTCCATAATCCTTTGAAATATCCTCCTTTGATTAGAGCACTTTCATCGATTATCTGTATGCTTAGTAAATCATATTTTCTCAAAAAATTCATGTGATTTAACAGTATTCACAGAATAAAACCCAACTCCGAAAAAAAAACCTGCCTATGTATTATTGTAGCGCGGTTGAATTGTAGGTGTACCTTAAAACCTTATTTTCTCAGTTCGTTTCATGGCGGCTGCAAATAAGGAGTTAAGAACTTTCGCGATGAATAGAATTTAGACTTTGCTGTCAACCCCATCAAGGGGTTCCGCTCAACTGATCTGCATCACTTCTGATCTGCATCTCTTCTGATTGTATATATAGTAATCCCCTTGATAAGTTTAAAATATAGACAAGCGGCTGAAGGGGTGCATGAAGCACCACTTAGCAATGTGCGACTTGCGGTGGAGCATTCAAAAGGGATATGCCCTAAAGTGGGAAGTTGCCTTGAAATTTTTCTTTCGGAGATTATTAGTCCTTGTGTGGAGTAGATGACTTAATAAAAGTAGATTCTTTGTTAACTTTCATTTCTATATTGCTTCATTTGCTTTATATTATTATATACTTTGTGCGACATCAAGAAAGATTAATCTTTTCCGTTTAGGGTATTCATTATAGGAGTGCGCGAGCCTGACTCCTCAGTGAAGATTTCTTTATACGAACAGAATATGGGGAATTAAAACAATGGGCGAAAATAAGAGATTACTAGAGAAAGATGTGTTGATTATCGGGATAAGTGGTCCTTCCTCATCTGGTAAAACCACTGTTACAAAAAATTTAATCAAATTATTCGAATGTAAAATTGTCCATCAGGATGATTTCTACTTACCAGACAGTCAAATCCCAATTGATCCAATACTGAAAAAGCAAAATTGGGACCATCCTGATGCAATAGATTTCAAAAAATTCAAAAATTATTTAAGAAAGATTAAACAAAAAGACGAAGAGCTTGAACCTATCGAAAGTTTAGAAGGCGAGGTAAGTTTGAAATTAACTCCCTGTGAAATCGACAAGTTGAAAGCAAAAATTGAGGATTCTACCAAACGACTCGAGTTAATACTAGTTGATGGCTTCATGTTATTTCATGACCAAGAATTATTAAATTTGTTTGATTTGAAGTTATTCTATTATTCTACTTATGAATGTTTGAAATATAGAAGAGAAAATAGAAAAGGTTATGCTACAAGTGAAGGGTTCTGGGTTGATCCACCTTATTATTTCGAACAATTTGTGTGGCCAGCATATGTCTCATTTCACAGGCACTTATTTATAGACAATGATGTCAATAAAGAGTTAAATGATCGCTCAGTTAATGAATTCCAGATTAAACAATACAAGAACACTGATGAGAATAGTGTTGAAAATATGATATCATGGTCTATAGATAGACTTCTAGAATACATTATTACGTTTTAGATTTATGTCAATTCGTACAATTATGCTACTCTTGATCACTTTTTAGACTTCTTCTTGGGCTTTTTGAGACCCTTCATTTCCTGTTCATAAATCTCAGAAGCATTTTCTACTTTCCTTTTAACATTTTTGTTTTTAACACTTACAACACCATTACCTTTGACAGCCTTGTCTAAGTTCTTATTAGAATCCCATTCACCATCATCAGCAATTGCATATTTATCCAAATTAATAGCGTTAATCAACTCCCTCTGTTTCAATTTTAAGTCCGATAATACTTCTTCTCCCTCCTCATGTAAATCGTCGTTAGTGATTTGTTCAAAAGTGTTAAACCCTTCCATTTCATGTACAGCCTCATCCTCTATTTTTGGCATCGTTTCTTCGTAAGATCTACTCAAAACTTCCCTAAAGTAAACAGAGAACTTTCTAATAATCTTAGCGAACATCGCCATCACTTGATTAGGGGGGAGTTTCAATTCTCCAGCAATATCATCCAAACTTTTACGCTGTAACCCAATGGCTAACAAGATGGCGGATTGCACTGAAGATAAATTGATACCGCTGGTTTTCTTGTTAAAATACAAGTGAGCTAAAAGAGGTAACATATCAACTATTACATGATAATCCAACAAATTGTTAGCGTAAGAGTCTAATCTTTTTAAGTCAAATGGAGACAATATTTCGTCCAATTTTTCTTTGTTTAAATCTTGGACGGTTGGATTAAATACGACATTAGTGGCTTCAATCACACTAAGAGATTGTACAGCGGAAAATTTCTTGAATTCGTAAGACAATAACTGGAAAAACCTTTTTTGGAAATCTTTACCAAATTCTGCCAACCACTTGTCATCACGGTTGTCTAATACATTAAGCATAACAGCGGTGTGTTCACCAGTTAGTTCATTAGCAGTTTGCCTCAAATAAACCGGAGTGAAGCCTGAATTCTTCCAAAATTTATGCAATTGAGGAGTTAGACCATAAGAAACCCCGAGATAATGCAAGTAATAAGGAGCCTTCTCAGAAAGCTTTAATAACAATGGTGGTAACGTCTTGGAATCCCTTAGTTTAATTTCATCTTTCAAAGAAGCATTTGCCAATTCGCTATCAGTTACTCTGGTAATTGATTCTTCTTTGAGTTCGTTATTCTCACTTATGTCGGTGAACTTACCTTCAAAGTAGTCTTTCAATAATTCAAGAGCTCTACTACCATACCCCATACCAGCATATTCTGGATTAGTCGCGATTCTTACAATCCTAGCACCAGATAAAGAAGCAAAATCTTCGTCTTGAAATTGTTGACTAATCAACCAAGGAATCAAGTCACCCCCGGCTCTTTGACCTCGGGACAAAGATTTACGAACACTGTCTTTTGAAATCTCACCTTCTAACGCTAATTGGACGACGCAAAGAGGATCAGGAATTCTGTTATCCTTAGGATCAATTGGTGGTAGCAAAACAAATAGTTGATGCGCTGGAGCATCACTCATCAACTGCAAATCATTAGGAGAATTTTTGTAGTGAGATGCAACATAAAGGGCCATCATTTTTTCCAAAAATGCTTCCGATACTGGGTGATAAGAGAATAGCGTATCTCTGTTAACATAGAATAAGTTACACTCAGAGGGATGAGGAGTACCTTTAGTTGCAAATTTGGAATTTTTTGTTAGAGTCACATCCAAGCATAATAGTTTGTTCAACCATTTTTCAACTTTATCACCCAGGGCATATCTGATAGGTTCATCCAAAACAACTTCACGTAAGGTTCTACTGGCGGATAAATGTTCACCCTCAGACTTCTTGTCTCTTGAAACTACTACAGTATCCTTGGAGATTTCTTTGTTGAAGTTTTGATCACGAAGCTGTTGTATTAACTTCAATGAGAGCGACCTTCCAGTGCCTTCATAACCATTTATGGTGGATGCCATAAAAACTAAGTATGGTCCCATCAACTTCTTGACCGTAGGCAAAGGAATAGCAGCTGCCTCATCAATAACAACTAATTCTGCTTGGGACAAGTATCGATAATCATGAGGTTGAATATATTGAATGACTTGACGATGATCACGTTTAACATCAACTCTAACAATAGCTTTATTGAAAGCAGCACTTGTTGATTGGATTATATCATAATCTAAATGTTCTGTATATCCCAATGCATCGAAACCTTTGAAAACAAATTCAAACAAAGTCTTCAAGTTTTCTGGAGATGGGGAAGTTACATAAATATTGGAGTAGCCTTGAGAGATAGCTGAGGCCATAGCAATACCAAGAGCTGCAGACTTGCCTCTACCTCTTCCAGCAGTCAAAGTAACAGTAGTTGAGAGATTCTTTTCAGTAATCACATCAATAAAAGTTAAAATAGCGTGAGCTTGATTTACTGTCTTGGACAAACCAACCAAAGACCCAGCTGGTTCGACATCGGCTAAACTTTCTTTCAAGTCTTTCAATTCCTGTGCTTTTGGGGTTAATTCATCATCATCTTTAGGAGGTAAAGGTTTTATGTGCTTACCTCCAGAGATTGGCAACACATTCAACTCATCATCAACTACCAAGCAGTTTTCACAAGACCCCAAAGATAATAAAAATCTTTCGTTGAACCTTGCTACAACATCGTTATGAGCTTCTGTTCTATAACGACTATGAATATCCATGGTCATAGTATATAATTGTTTCAATGAACTCATAGATTTTAATAATATCACAACTAAACCGCCTCCTTCAACAGTTTCAATAGTTCTGGCGAGTAGGTTCGGGGTAATACCTTCAAAATCTTGCAAGATACACATTCCGTAGGTGTTACCTAAAATTTTCTCGGTTTCCTTATAATAGACATACCTGATATTTTGATTAGATATAAAAGCCTCAAATGGATCTTGTTCATTGACGTCTCTGATACCCCTTTTGATGTCCTTTTTGATCTTGGCTTCTCTCTTTTGTCTATGGGAGGTAAATCCGAGAAGCTTCTTCTTATAGGCCCATAAAACTGATTTATTAAGCTTTAGGTCTGCAGACATCATTAAATAATGAAGATTTGGTAACTGGTTCCTAGCTTTATCACCAACAATGAAAAAGAAACTCCTTTCCTTCTCTTGGACACCATTTCTGATCAACGCTGGAATACGGGAATCAATAGATTTCTTAACCATTATAGCGAACACTAGATATATTTTAAAAAATTGTGCGTATCCATTTCGATGAGTAGTGCGCGGCAAAAGTACGGGATGACTTGTAAATGGATCACCACATCTTACAACAACCTAGGAATTTAATCCCAAGAAAGAATGGCTTGCTTTGTTCAATGTTGTAAATTTCAGTGACCTTGTTACTAGTTCAAATTCCCGAAGCTGTGTTTGTGTTGCAGGATTCGTTTATTGACTCGTTCAAATAACTTTAAATATCAAAAATTGGCAACTTGAAAGGAGAATCAACGCTCATTCAGATGTATGATATATTAGGAAGAATTTTAATATTTCAATATGTTTTTTGTAGATTTTACCTAAAGGTTTTGATATAGTTTAGTCCAATTATATTAAATCTGTAAATCTTGCAACCAAATCGCGAAATTTAGCAGCCATTTTAATAACACAAACGTATATGGCAAGAATTAAAGTTACAACTAAAGCCAAGTCAAAGAAAGGTTTGACAAAGCGCCGAAAAACACAAAGTTCACTGAAGAAGCGTAAACCATACTCTAGGAAAAGTACAAAAAATATTCCAAAACTAACCGCAAATTCTTCGCAAGATACAATTAAAGATGAAAATGGCAAAAGAAGGGTTGCCCCTAGATCTGCTAACCAATTCAAATTGGGTCCTGATTTTGAAAGAACTGTTATTAGGAGACAAGTGTATGTTTCGTCATCCAACAGGAAAGTTGATCCAATAATCTCTACAAGGATTGACCGAGGGTTTGATTATGTTGATAATAAATGGATAGGATATAAGAGAAATTACTTTACTTTAGTCACATGTTTCGAGATGTCTGGCGAAGACAATGGAATATTTCTCAAAGAGAAATTCTATCTCAAGAACGATGATGGTGCAAAGATGGATATCAAATGCTTTGCTCTCAGATTAGTAGCTGATTGTGAAGAGAACAGCGGCAATGTTAAATTGATTCAGCATACTCCAAAAAGAGACAAGGGCCCCCAGTACGAAGCGCCGGTATTTCCAGCGGTTTCTGGGACTTTACCTGATCATCAATTTATAAAAAAAGCAGCCAATATTAGATGCAAAGAAAAGCTTGATCTGTTGAATGGTATTTTGTACCTACCGGAATCCGTTGTCAAAGATGCAGGTCCGAATTCAATATTGTCAACTTATCCATTCGGAAAAGTCGCCAAGGTTGCCAAATACGAAAGAATGCAATTCTCCACAAATTACACAAGACATTCCTCGTTTGTAAGGAATCACTTCGTTTTGAGAGTAGAGTTATTAGGAATTATGGAAAGTGGTTCCTATACAAGAATTGCAACCTCAGATACACCTCCATTGACAGTGAGAGGGAGGTCACCTTCAAATTACAAATGTGCCCAAGGTCAGAAGAAACAACTGATGTACTCAGAAGAAGAAGAGGATATCTCTCTTATTAGTGGGGGCGACGAGCTCCAAGCAGCCTCTCATATGTTTCGAAAAAAAGGTTGTGCTGGCTCTTTTGTGAAAATTTCAGAGGAAGATTATATCAGACCCAAAGATATGGCAGAAGACGATGAGATTTCAAGACAGCACATTGATCCAGAAAGTCACACAGAGAAAAGCTTTGTAGATAGTCCTCTCAATAATGAGGAGATGAGCCCAGAGCATGCAGATGATATCAGTCTGGATTATGATACAAGTACCGAACAACCTCACAAGACGAATAAGTATGATCACGCAATGAATATCACATTAAAGTATCTCTCCATGAAGGAAAATTTATTCGATATTTTTGAAGACTTGCCAAGAGAAGAGGATTCTAGAGGCTCAGAAGCCACTTTGAACCTGAAAGCACTAAACTATAACGATATTCTCACACTGCCCCATGGTTCTGAGATGGATGATATAAGTTCTGATGTTCCGGCAATTCCCTTAGAAATTGCTTTATGCGATATTGGAGGTGAAAAGGATACAATTGTTGACGTACACACTCTCAATAAAGGGCTAAAACATAAGCACAAGGGGCATGGGAACCATAAGCATAGAAAGCACAAAAACAAGCACGACTCCATAAAAAAATTCAAAAAAAAACACGGCGCTCTAGAAATGGATTCATTCGATAATGATGTTGATTATCTCCAAGATTTGGGTGAAATCCTATAGTTTTGATGTTTTTTCTACAGCCTTTATAGCATCAATGAAATGCCTAACCACAATTTTGCAGTAATTCTTGGGAATTTTCTCGCACTTTTTTTCTTCCAATCCCAACTCTATACCAAGTAACCTAGAAAATATGTTATTCTTCAGTTTTTTCAAGACCCTAGTAGATCAAGAAGTCACCGTGGAATTGAAAAATGATATGGAGATCAAAGGAGTTCTAAAGTCAGTTGATCAATACTTGAATCTCAAGTTGGATAACATATCTTGTACCAATGATGTTAAGTACCCCCACTTAACGTCCGTAAAGAACTTATTCATTAGGGGTTCTACTGTGCGTTATATTCATATGAACTCAAATGCTGTTGATTGCACCTTGTTACAGGATGCATCCAGAAGAGGTATGTCACATCCTTACTTTTCTATGAGTATTAATCTTTTACTAACACCTTCTAGAAGCTATGGCCCAATCCGCTAAATAAAACCTTCATGAATAATATGTATTATAGAAATATACAAATAAAATATGAACTGTGACTACTTTGAGTTGATACAGTACCAGGAGACTCGTTCAATTTTTCAAGGTCTTTCTCCGTTGAGTCGTTTATAGCATCTAGCTCTTGAATGTCCCGATTCCTTGCAAAAAGAACATACTCTCTTGGACTTTCCATGGTATTGTCTTCTTTCAGTTGAAAGATGCTGAATACTGTCCGATGATGCCGTTTCTTGTAGACTCTGAACCAAATCGTGGGGTTTTTGTGTGGATCCAAGTTCCTCTGTTGAAGACTCTACTTGTGGTACTTTAACTAATCTTCTTGGGAGTAGAATGAAATCCAGATTTATCGAATTGTTCCATACTGTATAATTGCATGATTGGCATTTTATTGGGTGTTGGAGGTTATCTATTACATTACTGTCTTCAAGAGGACCTAAATTGTGAAGTTCATCATGGGAGGGAAGTTCTTTTATATAAGCATTAATGACCTGAAGTTTCTCGTTGTAATCCTTTTTAAGTTTATCTAATTCTTTTGACTTCTCGTGAAATGCTTTGGCTAACTCTGCAACCGTTTTCAGTACTTCCACTAGAGACAGCGACATTGCATCGCACCAAAAATTTATGTGAGAATTTCAATATCTTATGTGCTCATACTCGAGTTTAGTACAATAACAGCTGCAATTGGGATTGCAAGATAAATATACACACTCGATATATGAGGTAACCTGGCGGTTATATTAAACCCACTCAAAAAGGTCTGAAGACTTTTGCAAATCAGGGATCTCTCCGTTTAATAACTAGAGTATGCCGACGACTTGAAACACTGGAGTCAGAAAGTTTAACAAACAAGCATCTGAGTATGGTACTTAGATTATTTCGGGATCAAAGAGTTCTTTGGTGTTAGTAAGATTTGATTAGTTCTGTAGTTAAAGTGAGTACAAAAGAATACCTTTAAATTCCCTCACAAGTCCATATAAGGTGCTGTGATGGCTTGTGGTAGAAGCGCACTGTTCGTGTACTTTAAGCTTACTATTACAATTGAAGTGTCCGGTTCGATCCCTGCGGTCGAGGTTTAGATTATTCGAGTAATCAATTTATCTAATCTCAGCAATGAGTAGCACTATCACTGGAGGGAAGAAATTCAGCACAGTTGGCTACCCGTAGTGGAGGCGAAGCGGATGGCACTTCGTTGGATATATAGTTGGTCTTGAGTATTTGGTGTTGCGACTCCGTTACTTTTTGTCTTTTCAACTCGTATCTCTATAATTTAACACATTGTAGCATCGAATGCGTATTGTTCATTATTATGATGCTAAATCTAAATTTGTTTTGGTATTACTCCTTCTATATTTATGCAAGAAATCTATGAAATATCGGTGCGAGATCATCTTTAATTCTTAATAAAAGAATTAGTAACATGGTTAAATTAATGGCTGCAGTTTTGAAAACATCATTGAATGATTCACTACTAGATTTTCTACCTAAAATTTCATATGAGACTCGATACCCCAATTGAGCTATCACTGTACTGATTATAAGGAATTGCACGGAGTTAGTGAGGTCTACTGAACTTTTGTTTTTGAAGTATTTTCGAATGTACCAAAGACAATAAACAATACGTACAATCATGTTGGAAGAGTTTGCGAGAATCAAGCCCAAAATACCCATTTGCCAGTTCCCGATGAGCTGATGCATGAGAGCCAAGACACCCACACTCACGACCGACATAAAATACGAATAACGTTTGGTATCATTGTGATCAGCAACCGCACTGAAGAATGCTTCAAATACACCATTGAATGCCAAAAAAGGAATATAACATATGTAGTAAGGAATCATTTTGAAAAGATCTGTATCTTTCCAAAAAGTAGATTTACCTCCCAACAAAAATTGAAGTAGAAAAGAAGCATTAAATGACCCAGCGACGAGTATCAACAAAGAAATATAAAGATAAAAAATCATAATGAATCGTATAGTAGGAAAAGCATTCGAAATTGTAGCCTTGTCTCTGTCAGAATTGAGCATTCTTGTAAATGAAAGCCTTATTGACTCTTCAATCGGGTTAAAGAGAAGTCTTACTAAGATGGATCCATAATTACTCATAACAGAATAAACGCCCCTCTCTTCTACTGAGAAATAAGAATTCACTACGAACTTATCGCCTTCTGTTAAAATTTGTTTAAATATCATTTGCACGAATGAAATTCTCCAAAACTTAAGCACCTCTCTATCCAAGTATTCAGTTTTATCTTTTACCTGTAAAGGTTGAGGAAATAACAGAACACCCTCAAAAGACTTCAAGTCTGATAGATACGACACGAATAAGACCAACGAATAAACAAGCTGTCCCAAGCCAAAAGCTAGAAGTGTTATTCCGTTCTTATCATATTCATTATCTGTCCTGGCAGCCAAGACTATTCCCACATTTACAAAGCAGCGAATTAGCACTGCAGAAGCTTCATACTTACTTCTCTTAGCAAAATTCAAAGTATATTGGTTAAGAGCGTAGATAGGTTCCACCATCAATTCTAAGAGAATCAGTACCCAATAAAGAAATACATTGAAAAAGAAATAATTGGCAAGCATTGTGGCTTCATTAAAAGTCTTTCCCTTGAATAGGCACGCCATTATGGCCGTTGAAATAGGTACACCCGTAACCAAAGATACAGTCCCAAAATTAACTATGGACTGATAAGTTTGAGGAAGCAGTCCTCTTGATTTTGTTCTTTGAATTGAGAGCCTCACTGCTTCTCTACTGAAGAAAAGGATTGTAGAATAAAGAAAATCCAAATAAGAAGATATTCCAAATAGTGTTGGGGATACTTGTCTAACGAGAATTTGATTCAAGACAAAAGTAAGTAGCTTGGATGTAATCTGAGTTAGCATCAAAAAAGATGCACCTTTTCCGGGGTTCACTGATGCATTAATTTCTGATTTACCTGACATTAGAACTTAATCTAATCGTATATTGAAATTGGAGTAATTAATGACACTAATCAGGAACGAATGGTTTATTCGCAGTAATAGAGATACTATCCATCTTCGCAGGTGAATCATACTATATTATACGCGGAGGCAGTATGTCTTATCATGGGAGTTTTTTTTCGCCGTTTTCGCTCCCACTAAAATAGCCATTAGAAGACTTTCAAAAGTAATCAAGAGTGTCAAATTAAAAGTATATACCTTGTGAAAATAAAGTACTACGCTAAAACTACCACTTTATAAATAAAAAGAAAGCGCATTTACTTTGAAAGATCTTTGAATATGGATCCCAATTCTATAAACCCTCAAGAAGTAGAATTAAGAGAACAAGATAGATGGCTACCGATTGCAAATGTAGCCAGATTAATGAAAAATACATTGCCTCCAACTGCAAAAGTCTCTAAAGATGCTAAAGAATGTATGCAAGAATGCGTATCTGAATTCATTTCGTTCGTAACGAGCGAAGCTAGTGATCGTTGTCTTCGAGATAAGCGTAAAACAATTAACGGTGAAGATATATTATATTCGATGCACGATTTAGGTTTCGAAAACTATGCCGAAGTTTTGAAAATTTTCCTAGCAAAGTACAGAGAACAACAAGCCTTAAAACAAGAACGTGGTGAAGCTAAAATGACTAAAAAACAATTGAAAGCCCAAAGAGCTGCAGAATTGGCTCAATCAAATTCACAAAATAATAATCAAGGAGATGAAGAAATCGAGGAGAAACAAGATAATGGTGAAAACACATCACATCCAGATCCCCCAAGCTCCGTTGGGTCATCCGAATCATTTTTTGATCAATATGATGAAGAAAATGGTAAGAAACCAAAAGATAAATCATTGTCAACACACAAAGAAGAATACGAATATGATATCGATGAGCTTGCAAAACAGCTCACTAACGAGGACCCTGATATCGATGCATTGGCTGCTGGTATAGCCAACGGGTCTGATGGTAACGAATATTTTTAAGAGATTCATAAACCTTCACTTCTCTCCTTGTTTTACTATAGACGATTGTTTTATTTGTTAAATGTATATTAGAATCCCCAGGTAAACAGGAATTATTATAAATGAAAAATAATTATTGAACGGGTGATTAGATCTTGGTTCGACATATTGGGCAGTTATCAGAGTAATTCAACCAACTTTTCAAACAAGAGTAATGGAAATTATGATCACATGCATTCAAACATCTCACACTCTCTACGGTAGAATTGTTAAGAAAGTCAAAACATATGATACATTTTGAGTCAGATTCAACTCTTGTAGGTTTATTGAGTCTCTTCAACTTGATATTTCTTCTCTCGAAACTGATTAAACACCGGGTTTTAACTATCAATAGCCTAAAACTTAAGTAAGATGAGGGTAGTATATGGAATGGAAAGGTATAGTAATATAAAAAAATGATAGCAAAAATACAAGACATAGCAAACATTATGAAGTTAACAAACAATTCCACCAAAGTGATCGTTTTTGATTCCTTAATTTGCCATTCAATGAAAGCTCTTGAATCTCTGGACTTAATGCTGGGAAATGTAATTGTCTCATAATAGTTGAGTGCATACTTGATTCCTGTGAACAATACGAGTGGGTACGAATGCATAATTTCGAACCCAAAAATTGCTACCAATATATTGTTTTTGAAGTTTACCACCGAGTCTCCATGATAAGCTTTATAGATTTGGTTAATAAACGAAAAAATAAGCATGACATCTATAGCATTGACCATTAATACACCATACCCAAGTCGCCTGTACTGGGCATGTTCTAATGATGTATGCTCCAAAGATAAGTTATCTGAAGTATGATTGTATGAAAAATTTTGGGATACCGAATATGCCCTTTCTGCACAAATGAAATGAAAGCTTTTCAATAGAAGTATACAGAGAAATAGACCCGAATACTTAAAGAATTCATCTCTTATTATAGAGTCAATTGGTTTCAAAGTCCTGCTTTGATTAACCTCTTTAATAAATATTAGAAAGCCGAACCAGAATTCCCAAATGGTGTAACCCGCTTTGTCTCTCAAATGTCTGACCTCATTCTCTGAAAGCTTCCCGAATAAGGTCCACTTGATTATATTAACAAATACGAAAAGGCCCAAAAGGAAATAATTGAAAACATTCAACTTTGGAATATTTTGCAACATGATATTATGATATTGATTGAGTATTGAACCCATCAAGGATTCAACATTCGGTTTCATTTGAAAATTATAGCCTTTAATCGTGGATGACTTTGTATAGGCAGATATGGTCAAAAGAAGACCTATCTAAATGTGTTAGTAACCTCAATAACTTTCACCACATAAGGTGGAATATAGTTTGGATTTCGCTTTTAGAACTTTCAAAAGTGTACCATAGAAAAAAGTCAGGTATACATACTGCACTGAAATGATACCTCCACTTTGAGCCTGTCATTTGAGTAGACCGAAATGACAGCTGTATTATATAAGGGTATGAATTTTTTTTAGTTTCTGGATCCTGAAATTGTATCTCGCATCCAGCCTCGCGTAGATAACAAATGAGGCAATGTGAAGGTAAGTTAGCACGGAAACAAGAATAAGAGGACAGAAAAAATACAGGTTTACGGAGAGATAACTACTTGTGTATCCAAGAAATAATTTCAAATCCTGGAGTAATCTCTCTGTGTCTTTTTGTGAATTTATCTAAAATAAACTAGTTGCTAAATTTATATGATAATGGCGTGTACTGATGAAGATGAGATGCGAAAAAAATTTGTGCATGGTAAACTGGTTAAGTCCATTATCTAAATCAATATTCAATATGGGAAAAAGAGGTTTCAGAAAAAACAAGGGAGGAAAAAAATTCGGTAACAGAAATTCTGTACTGAAGAGATCCGATAGCTGGACTGAAGTTGAAAAGGAGAATGAAAAATGGGAAACTTATTACAAAGCTATGAATATCATTCCAGAAGATGAATGGGATGCTTTCAAAAAACATTGCCAATCAACTTTACCTTTAACATTTAGAATTACTGGTTCCAGAGCTCATTCCAAAGAGATCAACGAAGACTTTATCCAAAATCATGTCTCTAAGCTTCAAGATGCTGAATTTGAAGGTGTCAAATTGGCTCCAAAGAATCTAACTTACTATCCCAGTAACTTGGGTTGGCAATTGGATGTCCCAAAGACTGTTATCAGAAAAAATGAAGAGTTTGCTGCCACCCAAAGATTTTTGGTCTTGGAAACTGAAGTAGGTAATATCTCCAGACAAGAAGCCGTTTCTATGATTCCACCTTTATTGATGGACGTTAAGCCTCACCATGCTGTTTTGGATATGTGTGCTGCACCAGGCTCTAAGACTGCTCAATTAGTAGAAGCTTTACACGCCAATGATGAATCCGAATTGCCCACAGGATTCGTCTTAGCCAATGATTCTGATTATAAAAGATCTCACATGTTGGTCCACCAGGTCAAAAGATTGAACTCCCCAAATTTCGTAGTGGTGAATCATGACGCCCAATTATTTCCAAGAATTAAGTTTAACAATTCCACTGAATTCCTCAAATTTGACAGAATTTTGTGTGATGTACCTTGTTCTGGTGATGGCACAATGAGAAAGAATGTCAATGTGTGGAAAGATTTTACTGTAGGAAATGGTTTAGGCTTACATTCCTTGCAAGTGAACATTTTGAATAGAGGTTTGCAATTATTGAAAAAAGGAGGTAGATTAGTATATTCAACCTGTTCTTTATCTCCTGTTGAAAATGAAGCAGTTGTTGCTTCTGCTTTAAGAAAATGGGGCAAGCAAATCAGGATTGTCAATTGTGACAATGAGTTACCTGGTCTTATCAGGCGCCCAGGAATCAGCACCTGGAAGGTTTTTGCCAAGGATATGCAATTGAGGGATAAAAATGCCGCTGACATTCCAGAGACTGCATTCCCTCCTACTGAAGAAGAAGTCAAAGAGTTTGGACTAGAAAACTGTATTCGAGTTTATCCTCACTTACAGAATACAGGTGGTTTCTTCATTACTGTTTTTGAGAAATCTGACCCTGAAGGAACAGAAGAAGGACCTGTTATTAAGAAGCAAAAGGTTGAAGCTAGTCAAACTGAATTTGAAGCTCCAAAGAAGGAAAGATTACCTAGAGATGCAAATGAGGAACCATTCATCTTTCTTGATCCAAAGAATCCAGAATTAGAAAAATGCTGGCCATTCTATGGGTTTAACGAAAAATTTCCAAAAGATTGTACACTAGTTAGAAATGCGACTGGTGAACCCTTAAGGACCATTTATTACGTTTCTCCAATTGTCAGGGAAATTTTAACCATCGATGAACAAAAGTTAAAGCTTATCCATGCAGGTATCAAATTGTTTGTAGCACAAAGAAACGATTCTGGTAATTGTCCATGGAGAGTTCAGAACGAAGCTTTAACTACAATCAAATCTTACTTGTCTGATAAAAGACAGGTTCGTGGTTCTTTGAAGTTATTAGAATTCTTATTTCAAGAAGCGTTCCCTAAAATCTCCTACATTAAGGAATCCGGCATGGATGATGAATTTTCCAATAAACTTCAAATATTTGAAGAGGGCTGTGTATTTTTGACTGTCAAAAGAGAGGGCCATGAAGACTTGTTCTTACCTTTGTGGAAAGGTAAAGCTAATGTGAACTTGATGGTCAACAAGAAGGATACTCAAGAATTACTTTTGAGAGTTTTTAGTATCACAACCTCGGCTAAGGATGAAGGTAAGGAAGCTGCTTACCAAAAGAAGTTCGAAGAAAAGAAAGCTCGTACAACTCCTGAAACTGATAGCGTCACTGAAACTGAAGCCAATGAAGCAGAAACTACCGAAGCTGAAAACTGATGTTAATTGTATATTATAGATCGTAAAAATTACACTCATACAATCCTGTGTATTATAGTGCAAGATGCTTTTCATTGTGGTCTTACCCACCATTGAAATCCGCAACCTCGTCCCCTTCTACAATACTTTCGTGTCCTTCGTCTCCCTCTTCCTCGTTATTACTTTCATCATCATCTCCCCTGATCCAAGCATCAGATGCAGTCTCGTTCTCATATTTCTCGATAAACATCTGTGCTACATTCTCATCTACCAAATCATCCGCCCACTTTTCCACTAACATTCCAAAGGCTAGTAGAGCAGAATCAATTAGTCTTTTCTCTAGTCCCCATTCTTGAGTACTCAGACGAAGACTGGTATAGTAATGCAAAACTTTAATTAGGTCAGAGTCCGGTAACGGAGGATCAACAAACTCATTCCTGTCTTTGAATGGTACTTTAACTAGTGTGAGATCTCGAGAAGCTACCATCTCATCAGGCAGAATTATTTTACCAGGCTTTTTGAAAAAATCATCAATGGGCCCCTTATACGTATCAAGATCCACTTCAATGTTATTACCCACAACTGTAATACCAGGTTCATTGGTAAACTCTAATGCCCTCTTATCCACCTTGCGACCGCGACGAACTCTTCCATCACATACTTCATATACGTTATAATACATTGTGTTGGATCATAAATGAATCGCGACGCAGGTCTTGAATCGCGATGTTTATATTTGTATAAACATATTAAGAATGAATATTCAAGACCATTATCAAAAGAGGCGTGAGTTGGATGTACTTGAGGATTTGGATACACAGAGGAAGCATTTTATAAGTACAGCAATATTGAGAGTAATAGCACTCTCCAGAAATAATGAAGCAAAACTGTCCAAGGCTAAACCTTCATCTAACGTATCGGAACTTACACAAAAGTGTCTTAACTATGAATTAACCATTAATAAACTCAAACAGGAGTGGAATACAAAGGATAAACTCAATGAAGCAACGATAGACAAACTAAGAGAAGATATTCTTAGATTACAGAATAAATTGAAAAAGAGCCCTGCTCAATCTTCCCTGAATGTGTCATACACCAAGGATACACAACCAAGAAGAGATGGGTTGTCGTACTCTACATCTCCTTATCTCAGCAGAGCACTCAACACAAAGAATTTTCTTAGCCCAACAGTGAATTCTTTAAACAAGGCGAACACTAACCCCTTGCTATTATCTCCCATGCAGAAAGTAGAAAGAAGGAAGAAGTATATCACTTTCAACTCTATGGTGAATAAAAAAATGAACACATTGTACGAAAAAAGGGAGCCTAGATCCAAGAACTCACTGCAATCTTCTACAAAGATTCAGAGTATATCGTCACCTAATAAATCGCCTTCACGAACATCATTCATTGAAAATTTTGACAAATTTGATTCAAGTGATGATGGCGCACAATATGGTAACTTATTTGTCAATCTGTCGAGAAAAGAGCCATTGAATGTTTTCACTCTGGTTAATGAACAAAGCGAGAAAGAGAATGATAAATCCAATCAACTGAAACAGGTTGAAGAGGTCGTGATAGAGGAAAAAGATGAAGAGAAAGATCAACCTGACGCAAACTCGACTTCTATAATGACAGAAGATAATGTCAACCCCAGTGCAGATATTTCCACGAATTTATCTGAGGAGGATGTATTTACCAGTGCCAACTCGAGTTTGGGTAGCGTAAAAAAGAAACTGAAAAGATTAAACTTGGCAGGGTCTTCCATAGAAGGAAGAAGAACTCTCAGCAAAGGATTGAATATCGAACAGGACGGGGTGAACTCTCTCAACTATTATAATGATGTGGACCTTGTTGAAAGCGAAAATTCCCCAAGTTTCAAGAAAAAGCTGGGGAAAAATGAATTGGAAACAACATTCGAGCATAAAAAGAAGAGAAGGGTATTCAAAATTAATTAGCTATTGTAACATAATGAATACACCATTTTCCCGTTATCCATACTATAAGATCTTCTGGTGATACCGCTCCGATCATCGCAGTACTCTCACAAATCAAATATTTATGTCGCGCTGACAGTTTCCGGTTCGCATCGATCACCAAAGATTATCTCACACCAAAAATTACTAATACTCAAGAGCACTTCAATTTTAAATATTCTTGTATATTTATATCATGATAAAGGGTAGAGCCAATATCTCATCTCTATCTAGAGTGCTTTCGAGAAGCAAGGTTACGGTAAGGTTTGCCGCCTATTTGTCCTCATCTGTGACTAAAGCAATTCAATCTTCAAACTTGCCTTACTCGCCATCAGCTTACGAGCCGTTTGTCATCAATCAATTCATGAAAGATTGGGATGTTTTACTCAAACAAGACGATAGTAAAATTCCACAGAATCCTGGTAATGATTCAGAAGCAAATGAAATCAAAGATCAGGAAAACGATGATCAAGGAAAAGATGGCCCAAAGCCTGATAATGAAATCAAAGAGGATAAAAGTGAAAATGAGATCATCAAAGAAGATAAAGAAATAGGTAGATCTTCCAGTGTTACAGAATCTAAGAAATCTTTAACTGAAATCTCTTCTTCTGCTGCTAGTGGTGCAGCTGGTGGTGGATCTGGTAACGGGAATAATGGTAACGGAAAAGATGGAGACGAAGGCGATAAATCCATGGAAGCAGACCCAAAAACTGGAATTTATCCTCCTTTATTAGCTATTCCTATGAAGGACCGTCCTCCTCTCCCTGGGCGTCCTTTTGCCATCAACATCACTGATCCGGAAGTGATAAAGTCTATTTATACAATCATTGATAAAAGAGAACCTTATTTTGTATTATTTCATGTTAAAGATCAAGAGAAAGGAGATACCGATATCATACAGGGAAAAGATACTGTTTATGAAACAGGAGTGCACTGTCAAATTATCAGACACACATCTCCTCGTCCAGGTACTTTTAACGTATTGGGTTACCCCTTGCAAAGATGTAAACTACAAGAACTCAGTACTCCTAACGACAAAAAAGAGGTTTTGGATATGGATAAGTTTTCAACTGCTTACTTAAAGGATTTGAAAGTCTCTTACGCCACAGTGAAACCTGTGGAAGACCAACCGTTCGATGCTGAATCTCCAGATATTAGATCGTTGATTGAAGCTATCAAAACATTGTTAAGTAAAATGGGCAACAAGAATCCTTTAGAAAAACTCCAAATCAAGGAAGGAACGGAACTCGTAAACGATCCACCGAAATTCGCTGATTTTGTCGGTTCTACTATACACGGTGACCCCAAAAAGATTCAAGAAATTTTGGAATCGTTGAACGTTGAAGAAAGATTGTCCAAAGCTTTGGAGTTGTTGAAGGTTGAAATGAGAGCTAATCTCATCAAAGAAAACACCATTCACAATTTGAGTAGTAAAGCTGATGATTTTCAAACCAAACTTTTCATTAAAGAGTTCATCAAGGAATTACAAAAACGTGCTGGTATAAGTGAATCTGAGGACAAAAAGACTCACAAATTTGATGAAAGATTGAAGCGCCTAAAACTCACCGAAGAAGCAATGGAAGCTTATAATGCGGAAAGGGCCAAAATGGAAAACCAGAATGAACATTCGAGCGAATTGGGTGTTAGCGAAAGATACTTGGATTGGTTAACTTCAATCCCATGGGGAGTCTATTCCAAGGATAGCTTCAACATTAAAGATGCACGAGAAATTCTCGAACGTGACCACTATGGATTGAAGGATGTCAAGGAAAGAATCTTAGAATTTATTTCTATGGGTAAGATTTCGGGCAAAGTAGATGGAAAAATCTTGTGTCTCGCGGGCCCTCCAGGTACTGGTAAGACTTCTATTGCCAAATCTATTGCCGAGTCCCTCAATCGTAAATACGTGAGGATCGCCATGGGTGGCATCCAAGATGTCCATGAGGTCAAGGGCCACAGAAGAACGTATGTTGGTTCCATTCCCGGTAGGATTATTTCGTCTTTGAAGCAAGCCAAGACTTCAAATCCTCTTATGCTTATTGATGAGATAGATAAATTGGATTTAAGTCGTGGGGGCGGTGCTGCTTCTGCTTTCTTGGAAATCCTAGATCCGGAACAAAACAACGCGTTTGTTGATAACTACATAGATGTAAAAGTCGATTTGTCCAAGGTGCTATTTGTTTGTACTGCAAATTACTTAGGTAACATCCCTGCTCCATTAAGAGACCGTATGGAAATTATCAACGTTAATGGATACACGAACAATGAAAAGCTTGAAATTTCTAAAAGACACTTGATCCCCGATGCGGCTAAGAAGGCTGGATTGGAAGGTGGTCATGTGTACATTCCCGATTTAACTATCAAGCGATTGATCGAAAAATACTGTCGTGAAAGTGGACTTAGAAATGTAAAGAAGCTTATAACCAGAATCTTTAGTAAAGCTTCATTGAAGATTGCTGAACAATTGGAGGGTAAAGAAACAGAGCCTGAGTCCACAGCGCCAAAGGAAACTACTTCAAGCACTGTCCAGGGTCCCGCTCTAGCCAGTTCCAAGAAGACCGAGACAAACAGTGACAGTAGTACGAGAACCGTTGTGGAAGTTAAACCATCAAGTACAGGAGCAACCGATGGACAAGTGCGTGCAGGACCAGCTGGTGCCTCCATTGCTGAAATCGAGGACCCCGTAAAACAACCAGAAGAGGTTAAAATTGATAAGGGCATCCCAGAACCAAATGAAAATGATTCGGGTGAAGGAATTGTAAAGTTAGAAATTCCTGATGATATTAAATTAGAAATTACCCCAGAGACTTTGAAAGACTACGTTGGGCCTGAGATATATACCAGGGACCGTGTATATGATATCCCACCACCGGGTGTTGCAACTGGACTCTCTTACAGCTCCTCTGGTAATGGTGATGCTCTATACATCGAGTCAATTTTGACTCATTCCATTGGATCCGGGTCGGGTCATGCTGGGATTCACGTTACTGGTAGTCTAAAGGATGTTATGAAAGAATCAGCTTCTATCGCTTATTCTTTTACCAAGCTGTTTATGGTGAAGAATTTCTCTGAGAATAGATTCTTTGAAGCTGCAGATATTCATGTTCACTGTCCGGATGGCGCTATTCCTAAAGATGGACCATCTGCTGGTATATCATTCACATCTTCTTTAGTTTCCTTGGCAATCGATAAAGCATTACCTCCAAACATCGCCATGACTGGTGAAATCACTGTTACTGGTAGAGTTTTACCAGTTGGTGGATTGAGAGAAAAAACGTTGGGTGCCAAGAGATACGGATGTGACACTATCATTTTCCCCAAGGATATCGAAAACGAACTAGTGGAAATTCCTGACGAAGTTAAGGAAGGTATAAAGTTTATACCTGTTGAATGGTACCAACAAGTATTCGATACTATTTTCCCAGGAGTATCAAAGGAAGAATGTAATAACGTCTGGAAATCTGAGTTTGCAAAGTTAGACCAAAAGAAAAAATCCCGAAAGTCTTCTAATAGTGAACCTCACCCATTGGAAATTTGACCAATGTTATTCTATTTGTATATAAGATTCATTAGGCGTAAACTAAACCGTATATATATATATGCATCATTTTTTGCCGTCTTTTTTTATCTTAGAAAAGAAAGTTCTGACTTCATCTTCAGTCACAACTTTGCCCTCTTCAGCAAATGGTTTGAAGAACTCTCTGAGCTTGGATCGTATTTGATTATACGCTTGTATTCCTTCCACAGCCTGCTCTTTGGGAAGAGACAGAAGGGCCTCAGTACCAAGTTCCAAAGCAGATGAACCCTTGTCGTCTTCTGGTGGTTCGTAAACAGGGTCAAGCGAATAAAGGTATTCATAATCTAACAAAAAATTCTTGAGCTGTTTATCGTTAGTGGTTTTGACAACTTCTTTGAGGTTTTCTTTAGCATCGAAAGTAAGAAAAATGGATCTTGGAGTTTTACTTGGTCCAGACTCCAACTTTACCTTTTTAGTGCTAGGCTCATCATTTAGATAGACTTTAAAAGCTTTCTCCCAGTCATCTACAGAGATGATATCACGAAAATGAGGTAATGAGGTATAAACTATGTCTTTAAAAGAATGTTCAAGTTTATCAAAGACTTCCTCGAAGGCCTCAACACATTTCCAGCAAATAAAAGTATCGAAATCATCTAGTGAAGGGAAGTGGGGTACTTTATTTACTTCATTTTTCAAATTATTTGTGATAGGAACGTCATTAGCAGCTTCGTCAGCAGGCTCCGGAAGTTTGTCCAATAGATTTTCATTGAATTTCTGTTCAGGTCTAAGTGTACCCCTTCTGTAACCTAAAATACAGTCTTCATGAAACCAGTCTTCACCACACATGAAACCAAAGTAACACTGAATCATGTTGCTCGTCTCTTCCAAAGGATTGTAAGGTCTTGCGCAGCTGCAAAACACCCCCTTAAAATTCTGATTGTAAGAGTTGGAACTTGGAAGATCATCTGCAGGAGAATCAAAACCTGGTTCACTTTTAATACCCCCACTACCATTGATTAACATAGAAGATGACCCGGCTTTGGGTCTAAATTTGTTAGAATGTTTAACCTTGACTCTTACCTTGCATCTTCCACCTTCTGACTTGGACATTTTGGTAGTTCCACAATCACAAACAAAGTTTCTTTTGGAGAATAATTCTACTATGTCATGGGAAGAGTGACATTGAATGGAACAGGAATAGCAAACACCAATGGGATCACCTTTGTTAGCCTTCGAGCATGTTAAGCAGGCGAAGACTGGCTGACGTATTTCCCCTTTGCTATACGTACATTCGCTTGGATCATAAGGCATCAATTCTTTTGCTTCTCTCTCAAGAATTTCTTGCTCCGTAACATAGTCTACAGCCGTAGTTACCCTTTCAGATACAGAGTTCTCATCTCTAGATTCGTTCGTCATGGGGTATTTACGACTAGAAGTCGCGAATTTTAAGGTCAAGAACTTGTGAGGGCGTAATCAAGACCTTCCACAGGATCGAAATTAGGATCAAAAAGCTTGACTTGAAGTTCAGAATCACACTTTAAATCTTCTTTCTTATTTACACAAGAAAATTCTGCACCGAAGGAATTATCATAAACAACTAAACCATACTGAGGGTATTTTTCTGAGCTAAAGGCTTTTTCCCACTCAGAATTACCGATATGCTTGACTGAAATTTCAGAGGTCATGAAATTTTCCTTAAGGCGATAAGCTTGATATCTCACCTTGGCATCTGGATAATATACATATCTCAAACTTGTAAACATCTGAGTAATATTACCTAAACCTGAATTGCATGTAATGGTCCCACCAAATGAGCGCTCAGTAGAGTACTGCTTATCCATTTCCACCGAAAATCCAATCGAAATTGATAAATTGGCAAGACCAGGAATAACATCGTTGATTAGGCTCAGGATTCCCGAAGTCAAGAGATCAATAAGATCGGTCGGGTAGCTCGAAGAAAGCAGAAAACCGTGTAGATGATAAATATTCAGAGTAAGGGAGTTATCTTTGCTGATTGCAATCGAGCCTTCTTTACTTTGAGCATAAGCGCACCTGGTGATGGGTTGGTTTAAGATGGAAGCGCTTTCAGGTCTCCCATAGGATATCTCCCTAAGAAGGATTTTGCCTGTATCTTTCTCGCTGGGATAAGAAAGAATTTCGAAATAAGAATTCAGACCTTTGACTCTAGCCTGAATGTCGCTAACCCTTGAGGGGTTTCGAAAGTAATTCGATTTTAGCAAATTTTCCATGGAATCAAACTGTTTAAGCATTCTTTCCAGATTTTCAGAGAGTAAATACCCCTTTTGAGTCAACTGATCTCTCTTTTTGAAAATATGAGACTGATTCAAGTAAAAAATTCGATATTCCGAATTAATTTCAGACTTTGGAGCACTTAAGTTTTCAGCCAGTTTATAGTAGTTATGTCGATTAGAAGGAGTCAAGCTCTTAGCACATGTAATCCATAGAAAGGAGAGAATGAAGAATAACTGGGATTTGATCATGCTGAAAATTATTTGAAGATAAGGAGCAAAAAGCTGTATTTATATTTTCTACTTCCAACTTATAGAGTGATATCATAGCATAATTGAAAATCAGAATTCGTTCCACCAACTCTTTCAAAAGGGAACTGATTCTCAGCGAATCTGCAGCCAGAGATAATATTAATTAACAATTAAGGAATGATGGAATACAATCAGCAGAATGGTCAAATTGGATCTTTAAATGAATGTTTCAGTTTCAAAACTTAGTCTCATTCTTCTATCCTGATGATCATCATGGAAATTCTCTTATAATACCGAAAAAATCTGTACGAACATAACATTTACCCTGCAGATAAGTTGCTTCCCGAAATGTATTTGTACAACTTGTAATATTGGGGCCGCGAGTAAAAGTTTGCAAACCAAATAGGGCGTGCCTCTCATTAATTCAATTAATTATCCTAATTGGGTTAAATTATTGGACGCGTCAGGTAAAAATTGTCGCGTTCTGGGACATGAGATATATTACATCTATTTTTTTATATTATAACTCACATAGATAATGTCAAGTCCTACTCGTAATCCTAGAAAGAGACAAGTGGATGAAGACGAAAATTTAAGCGACCATTCATCACCTATTCCTTCGTCTCCGCCACTTCCTTCATCTCCATCCAGACCTTTCGAAGAAGAGGAGGAGATACACGACGATATTGAAGACTTAAACCCAAGTGAAGATGAGGATGGTGAAGACTTGATGGAGAACATTGAGGGCGATTACAGAAATAATGATACTCAAGATCATTACGATTTGGGTGATGGGAACATTGATGATGAAGAGTACGAGGAATTAGATGCTGCTACCAGAAGAAGAATTGATAATCAATTAAATAGAAGAGACAAGTTAATGTCTAGGGGAAACAGATCGAGGGGTCAAGCATTTATGGATGTAGATGATGACGAAGAGGATGACGGTAGATTGGATCAGTACGGTTTACCTGTTCAAAGAAGAAGAAGAAGGCAATTGGATGATGAGCCGGAAGACATAGAAGATCTTGAAGAAATCGACCCTTTCAACGAAGAATTGTCTTTAGAGAGCTTGAGTGATATAAAGGCATCTAGCATCACTGAATGGATTTTACAACCAGCTGTGTCCAGATCGATTGCAAGAGAGTTGAAGTCTTTCCTTTTGGAATACACGGACGAAAAGGGTAGATCCGTCTATGGTGCTAGAATTAGATCTTTGGGTGAAGTGAACAGTGAATCTTTGGAAGTTTCTTACGACCATTTGGCTGAATCTAAAGCCATTTTAGCGTTATTCCTTGCCACTTCTCCTGCTGAAGTATTGAAGATTTTTGATATTGTCGCTATGGAAGCTACCGAATTGCACTACCCAAACTATTCCCAAATTCACCAAGAAATCCATGTCAGAATCATAAGTTTCCCTAATTTGATCAACTTGAGGGATTTAAGAGAAAGTAATTTGAATAGTTTAATCAAAATTTCTGGCGTGGTCACCAGAAGAACGGGGGTTTTTCCTCAATTGAAATACGTAAAATTTGATTGTCTCAAATGTGGAGCTGTATTAGGACCATTTATCCAGGAAGCACATACCGAAGTCAAAATTTCTTTTTGTACAAATTGTCAATCTAAGGGCCCATTGAAGATTAATGGTGAAAAAACTTTGTACAGGAACTACCAAAGAATCACATTACAGGAAAGCCCGGGTTCCGTTCCAGCTGGAAGATTACCTAGACACAGAGAAATTATTTTATTGAGTGACTTGGTAGATACCGCCAAACCTGGTGAAGAAATTGAAGTCACAGGTGTATACAAGAATAATTATGATGGTAACTTGAACGTGAAAAGTGGATTTCCAGTTTTTGCTACAATTATTGAAGCCAACTCTATCAACAAGAAAGAAATTTCTAATCAAAATTTGAATTTGTTCACTGAAGAAGAGGAAAGAGAATTTAGAAAATTGAGCCAAGAAAGAGGTATTATTGACAAAATTATCTCTTCTATGGCCCCTTCTATTTATGGCCATAAAGATATTAAAACTGCTATTGCTTGTTCATTGTTTGGGGGTGTTCCAAAAGATATTAATGGTAAGCATTCTATCAGAGGTGATATCAATATATTATTGTTGGGTGACCCTGGTACCGCTAAATCTCAAATTTTGAAATATGTTGAAAAAACTGCCAATAGAGCTGTGTTTGCTACTGGTCAGGGTGCCTCTGCAGTTGGTTTAACTGCGTCTGTGAGGAGAGACCCATTAACAAGTGAATGGACCTTAGAAGGCGGGGCTCTTGTTTTGGCTGATAAAGGTGTTTGTTTGATTGATGAATTCGATAAGATGAATGATCAAGATAGAACCTCGATCCATGAGGCAATGGAACAACAAAGTATTTCCGTTTCGAAAGCAGGTATTGTTACCACTCTACAAGCCAGATGTGCAATTGTTGCAGCTGCTAACCCCAATGGAGGTAAATATAATTCCACTTTGACATTATCTCAAAATGTGGACTTGACTGAACCTATTTTGTCTAGATTTGATATCTTATGTGTTGTGAGAGATATAGTTAACGAAGAACTGGATGAAAGATTGGCCAGTTTCGTTATTGACTCTCATATGCGATCACACCCTGAGACTGAGTTGGATGACATTATCAGGGAGAAGGAAGAGGGTGATATGGAGACTGATACTCCAAGTAGGTCTTCAAGACAAAGAAGGCTTGAAGAAGCGAACAAACAAAAAGAGAAAGAAATTTCACCAATTAGTCAGGAACTATTGAGTAAGTATATTGCTTATTCGAGAGCTAAAGTGCATCCAAAATTACATCAAATGGATATGGATAAGGTTGCTAAAGTATATGCCGATCTAAGAAGGGAATCACTTGCTACACAATCATTTCCTATTACTGTTCGTCACTTGGAAAGTATCTTAAGAATTGCTGAAGCTTTTGCCAAGATGAGATTAAGTGATTTTGTAAGCCAAAATGACTTGAATAGAGCTATCAAGGTAAGCATCGATAGTTTCGTGGGGGCACAAAAGGTTACTGTTCGTAAGCAATTACAAAGAGCTTTCATGAAGTATACTTTGCCCACCAGGAGAAACTAGACGACACATTAATGGAATTTGTATATTATATTTGTTTTTAGGTTATTTTGAATGTATTTTGAAAGAAGAATGATTGCTTGGATTAACTAGGGTAGATATATTCTTCCGAAACAACTAAAAGTATGATGTGTTGAAACTATGCTCTTGTGCGCAGTTGCTCGGAGATATTCAAAACTGGTAAAAACGCGTTGAACTAATTATGCTTAATTTAGATGAGTACGTGATTTCAATCGAAAGCATCATAAATCCATACTAACGATGTAGAACAATAGCACGGATTAAGGAGTGCAAATTCATCCCCGAAAATGATGTAGCAGAGCTTTGCAATAAGATTATAGAGATCCTTATTGAGGAAGGAAACATACAACAACTTGATACTCCTATAACAATTTGTGGTGATATTCACGGCCAACTTCATGATTTGTTAACGTTGTTCAAAACAGGTGGAGAATGTCCGGGAACTCAGTACATTTTTCTTGGAGATTTCGTAGATAGAGGATTCTATTCTTTAGAGAGTTTCCTACTACTAATGGCCCTTAAAGTACGGTATCCCGACAGAATTACATTGATACGGGGAAACCATGAGACGAGACAAATTACTACTGTTTACGGTTTCTATGATGAATGTCTTCAGAAATACGGAAGTGTTAATGTATGGAGATACTGTTGTGAGGTATTTGATTACTTATCATTAGGTGCCATAATAGGGGGCCGCAATGGTGTATTTTGTATTCATGGAGGTCTTAGTCCCTTGATTGATAGAATAGATCAGATAAGGGTCATAAATAGAAAACAAGAAGTACCCCATGAAGGGGCTATGTGTGATTTACTATGGTCCGATCCAGATAATGTTCCAGGATGGGCTGTCTCCCCCAGAGGTGCAGGATACTTGTTCGGATACAATGAGGTTAATGAATTTTCCCACAAGAACAATATTTCGTTAATTGCTCGAGCCCATCAACTTGTGATGGAAGGGTATAAAGAAATGTTCGATAAACAGCTAGTGACTGTATGGTCTGCTCCTAATTACTGTTATAGATGTGGTAACATAGCCCTGGTTCTTGCAATTGATGATGAGTTGAACAGAAAGTATAAGGTGTTCGAGGCTTCAAACAATCAAGGCATTGCTCTGATACCATCAAAAAAGCCCACGATTGATTATTTTATATGAACGGGTAATCATCCAAGACCTTTGTGCGGGAGACTCTCTCTCCAAGCAAGAAAAAAAGGTAAATGCTTGAAACATAAATACGCCTTTGGGCCAAAAACACCTTTCAATTCTTGATAGCACAATAGAGTGAAAACTGCATATATGAAGAAAACAAAGAGGCTCGTATGCAATCACGTAACTTTTTCATTTTGGATTGTTCTTGCAACAACTCTGGATTAGAGTTAGCTAACTGTGAAAGCAAAACAGGCTGGGGATGACGTTACAAGGGGTGCAATGTAAACAAGACATAAGAAATACCCTATTTATAGATTATTCTGGGTGCTTCGAGGGTTTGAAATCCGCAATTTTCTACTTAATGCTCTTTACAACCAATTGGTTTGAAACCTGCTGACCAAGCAAATACGACATTCACGTCAGAATGTCGTGAGTTGATACCCAGAATCTAGTCTACGTCACGAAGTCTAGTTTGGAGAAAAGACGAGCAAACTACATAGAATTTACAATAATAGAGTACATTCGTAATATACATCGTTGAGAACACTTCATCGAGTATTTGATTGTTTATTGACATTTTTATGTTCTCGTATTTGTAACCCTAGCATATTGGAAAAACAACATTTTCGTTGAGAAGCAAGAAATAAGTACAAGAATTTTCAAATTTCTGGGTATAGCTACCTAGCCCTGTACGTCATTGTAGCTTTCACCAAGGCTGAGAAATCAAGCTGTTGTTGAGGATTTCGTTACGCCCAGATGTGGTGTAACCACACGTAAATAGTATGGCCACGTCTGGATAATAGAGGCGCCTTGTAAACAACAGAGCAGGAGCGATGATTATATTCCTTTAGAGGAGGGGGATATATGCAGGACTGAAATTAACGTTTATCCTAAAAATATATGAAGGAGTGAAGCAGGAAATTTTTCATGATTTAACTCATCAACTATTCATTTTGTTCATATTAACTACTTTTAATTTCTTACAGTTTACTGAAAGCTGAGTAACAACCAAAGAGTTACTTAAGAAAATTTCGATCAACCTTGGCATATCATACAAACAACTGCATTACTTCTCGTACGCAATCCGATCGTGAAGATTTATTAAGAAATTAGTACTAACATGCTCAAATATTCTGTTTTATTCTTGTTTATGTTACAACTAATCACAGTCGTCACCGCTGCTGATGATACCACTACAACTCCAACTACTACATCTAAAACTTTGGTTTGGGTCACCACAGTTACTTCCGGTCAGCTAACCACCATGCAAGTCCCGTACACTCAAAAATTTGAGTCAATGTATTCAGAAGAGGGAACATACTCTTCCGGTGAAATAGGTCTTGGCTCACTCACCGGTCATGTAGGACAAATCAGAACTTATGAAAGAACTACAATTACCGAACAAAACGCCGCTCAAAGCATTCATAGAAACAACTTGTTCAAGACTTTATCTTTAACTACAATCATCTACACTTTGGTACCTACTGTTGCTGGAGTTACCCTCCTCTCTTTATGAAAGGGTTTAGCATTTGAACGATTCCTTATTTACTCCGGTTTAGTTTCTTAATATAAATAATTACTTAAGAATACCTCTCTTCTCTGTATCTATCTATTTGCTTTTTATTAATTCCTCGAGAGTTTATGCATCTATTGGATTTTTGACAGATTGATAATTTATCGTAACCAGAAAAAAGAAACTTTCTTTAAAGTATCCGATCCGCTCGGACGCGCGTACAAGTTCTCCAGCCAAATTCGTTTAGTGGTCTTTATTTTAAGTTGCGTGTAAACTATTAGGCATTAAGCCGTACCCTATGTACAGCTGGTATGGTATAAGCATAACTAACGAAAAAAACCAAGAGAGAAGGGTCCATCAAGTATAACAAATTCACGCTGCTATTCATGCAGTGATTTAAACATCAAATTATCCAACACTGTGAAGACCAGCCAATCCTATATCGCTTATGTGCAGGTGAGCGGAATAAACACCCGAGACACTTTTGGTTAGTTACTGCAAAGGGAAATGGTTATATTTGAAATCGAGCGCGGGTATAAATTACCTCGAATTGTACGAAAATATTGTAACTAGGTTTGTGGCGAGCGTAGGCTGCGAAAATCCTATTAACGGAGACTTTGTACTTCGCCCGAACCAGTTCGAGAAGTGATAAGCTAGTTAAAGAAAATTAACAACTATAAAAATTAAAAGATAACCTCGTCCCGCAAATCAAATTAAGCAATTTCGAGACGCATTCCCGGTAGAGATTCTCCATAGCTTACATGTTTTTCTGCTTGTCTTGGTCTCTGTGGCTAGTCAGATTAGCAAATCTCACGTTTGTGAGCCTGCCGCGAAAACCTCATGTAAACTAAACTTAGCTTCACTTAACCAATATTCGACATGGCTGATTTTGAAGTCCGTGAACAAGAACCAGATCTTCCAGGTTTTAACTCAATTGATATATTCAAGGGGTCTTTATCTCTAGAGAACAAGGGAGCGGTAGCCAGAGACCACGTACGTGCATTTCATTCTCAAACGTAATACACACTACTAACAAGGAAATAGCTAGCTAACGAGAGAACATTCTTAGCTTGGTTACGTACCTCTCTTTCTTTTATAACCATTGGAATTGGTATTACACAATTATTCAAATTACAGAAGCAATCCAAAGTACAGATTCATGGTAGTATTATTAATTTAGATTTACCAGACGGGGACCAATTTCAACAATACGGTAAACCATTGGGTGCATTATTTATAGTATTAGGTATCATCACATTAATTTTTGGATTCATCAGGTTTTTCAAAGTTCAGCATTTACTTATTTACAATTATTACCCTACCACACGGAAATCTTTAGCTGGTTTAATTGGTGCTATTTTGGTATTGATTATAGCTACTTTAGTAATTGTTGTTAAGACACATTAAAGTTTATGAATTATGACTCTGGATTAGTGAATATACGGATTAAAGAGACAAGTCCCCAAAAACATAAGAATTTAGGATTCGAAATAACTTGATCCTAATCGTGTTAATGGTTCACATACGTATTACTCCAAACAAACGCTTGACAAGTATTGCAGGGCTATAACCCTATACCAAGATTCCCGCACCAACAGTCACCAATAGTGTTTGTACCAATCCCTTTGCGCAGTGCACACACTGAATTTTCACCGACCGCACCTAAAAAATCAAAGGGTTAAAATTTTTAAACTAATACACATATTATCAAGTAAAAATGGTATGTTGAAATGATTATAAAATGAACGTTGATGTTAAGTAATGGCCATATACACCAAAGAAGGAAAACTAAAGACCATTCATATTTATATGCAAATCTAAGTACAAGGGTTTCTAAGGATAAACCTGCCCACCTATTGATGAAAAAAATGCTTGCCACTAAGAATTTGGTACTGTCCTCCAGATTTCTTTTTCTTATTTCCTTTCAATAAAGTCAACATTAATTTGGACTTATCATTTACTAACAACTTTAGGGTAAAGTTCACGGTTCTTTAGCTCGTGCTGGTAAAGTTAAATCTCAAACTCCAAAGGTTGAAAAGCAAGAAAAGGCCAAGAAGCCAAAGGGTAGAGCTTACAAGCGTTTGTTGTACACTAGAAGATTCGTTAACGTCACCTTAACCAACGGTAAGAGAAGAATGAACCCAGGTCCATCTAGTCAATAAGCGAATTAATAATTTAGTTCCTGAGCTTTTCATGTTACATTAGGTTAATTATATATAAATATAAGATACAATCATTAGAAGTATTCTATCAAATTTATTGCCAATTAGGAATTAAGAAATAAGAGTAGACTCTGGCTCTGATTTCTGCTGTTTCTTCTTTCTCCTCAAACATTGGCTTCCATACGACTAAATCAATCTTCTCTGAATTAAATTCAAATTGTTTTGCAGTTTCAAAAAATTCAAGATCCTCATTTAAAAGATGTGGCCTGTGTGGACTAAATACTACCAACACCTTACCATCTTTGCTTAACAAATCTCTACAGTCTTGAAGTAGTTTCAAATGCTCTGTATGGTTGAAAACTAGATCCAGTAAAATAATCAAATCAAATTTTTCATCTTCATTGATTTTATTCTTGTGTTCACTGTCGTAAAGAGGAGATTTGTTGTTACCCCAAATGTGACCTTTTACATCAACTATTCCCTTTTCTAAACCATCACAATTATCAACATTGTATTGAATATTTGCTATTAATTCTGGATCTGGATAATCAGTACTTATAACTTTTGAAGCTCCATTCAATCCACAAATTAGGGAGGGTAGAGCAGCAGCTGCCCCAAGCTCAAGGACTCTTTTGCCTTTAACTAAAGTTTCTGCATGTTCATCAAGATAATTTGCGGTGAATTTTCCTGCATTCCACAATAAGTGTCCCCATAATGGAGAAGCACCTACAAGTCTCAATTTTATTTCTTTTGGTGACTCATTAACTTTTCTTTCATATGTTACAAAATGATGCTGAGGAGGAGGAGGTCTAAAATCTTCAGGCTCCTCGAACATACCCAAATCTAATACCTCATCTTGATCTGTCATAATGAAGTTTTGAGAGTCTCATCGCGAATTTAGTTTCAAAACCTTTAGCTTCATGTCTCAGGCTACGGTCAAAAGACTACCCCTGCATATACAGAACTTCTTAGTATTCTATGAACGATGTCACAAAAATACAAGGGCAATTCCTGAAAAACTGATGGAAAAATACTTGGAAAAAAGTACCAAGAGACACACATCAGCTATACGAAATAATCTCATTTCTAACCCTTCAAAAGCATTAGAATTTACAGAAATTGATCAAGATTTAGCTCGACAGTTGTTCAAATCAGATTATGTATTCGATTTATTAGAAACATTTGAGATCGATGATATCTTCAAAAATCAGTATAGATCTAATTCAATCCTTACTCAGAAACAGGAAATGATAAATCCTAAAAAACTATCAAAGTTGTGCCCTGTTAAGTGGGTCCCACCTGTTCATACAACACCTTACCAAATTCTGATAATGAAGTTATTGGCTGCATTTTATAATCCAAAGGAGACACTCCCTGCGGACCAAACTAACAGGAACGTATTCAAGTATTTTCAACGACTTCTTTCTTTATCACCAGTAGTGATATTTTTGAAGCAAAAAACTCGTTTACTCTCGGACACATCTGTGAACCAATTGAACTTGCCATTGAGCCACTTCAAAGAGAAACTTCAGTACATAAATTCTAGTCGCAATTATCGGAAGAACAGAAGTAAAGATGGCTACTTCTTCAGTGAACTTGTAGATATTGATGTGCTAGAGCTTGCTATAAAGCATAAACATATATACCAAGATAGATTGAAACAAAATCAAGACCCCTTTGTCGGTTGGCCAAGACGTGGCGGAAAGAAGGATGAGCTATGTGAGGAGCTTCGAGAGGCACTAGATATCAAGGTTCTCCACGAAGACGAGGTTTACACGGGCAATCTAAATAGGATTTTCTCCAATACTTCTTTCAACAGTGTGAAAGAATCGCTTGATTCAAGCAGTGGGCTGCAGGTGTTTCCATTTGACCTTTCATTCAATAAATTGCATGCACTCACTATAGAAAGGTCAATTATCAAAGCCAACCATGGGAAAGTAATCAACCTTTTAAGTGACCCCGACTTTGATTTTGAGATAGTGGCTGTAAGACTTGACGGCAATAGCGATTTTATTACGGAGGGATTGAATTCAAGTATTGGATCACTAGTCGGAAAAGGTGACTATAAGTATGATGATTTAGTTGAGATGGCTGCTAAATCTAGGAAATATTCCAACCTTGTAGATTTAATTTGGTTTTTTACCACTCAAAAACTTACCAGGGTAGCAAGTTCAAGTAAAGGAGACGGAGTATATCTTCTTTCGGAAAAGACTGCTGTACCTGAATAATCAAGTAGAATACCAAATGGCTTATAGTTCACCGCGTGCAGGGTTTAAACGCGGGATCTCAGAGTAATAAATATTGCATTGTCTCAGAATTGAAACAATATCCAATTGATAATGGGCCTATACCTACTCGATAGAAGGATCCGTCCAGAAAGATTGGTATTGATTATCTTCACTTCTCTAATATTCTTATACCTATATTTCAACTCCCGTTCTATTAAAGTGGATGAACCACAACCCAAGAATTCTCAGATCCAGTTTAAATCAGGCCACTCATCGTTGAAGTTTACTGAAGTAGACGAAAAATTCCTCAGGTATATGGACTCAAAAGTAGGAAAATGTCCCGATTATACACAGTATGCCGAAAACCCACATCTTCCACTTTCTTCCGGTCCCTTAAGTTATCCATATATGAGGCCAGCACCTAAATGTAGGACTTTCAAATCTGATGCGGTGGAGTACATCATAGAAGACATGAAGAAGAAATTACTTGATCCCGATTTAGCTAGACTTTTTGAGAATTGTTTACCAAACACTTTGGATACAACCATTTTATGGCATATAACTTCTGATCATAAGGCTAAGAAATTAATTGCACCCCAGACATTTGTTGTAACTGGTGATATTTATGCTGAATGGCTAAGAGATTCTGCTCGTCAATTATCTGTCTATCAAGCGTTTGTTGAGTATGATCCCAAACTCAAAGATTTGATCAAAGGTGCCATTAATACTCAGGTAGCATATCTCTTGAACTCTCCATACTGTAATGCATTCCATCCACCTCCAGGTTCCGGAATCAAAAAGGGAACTTCTGCGATTGATAAGGTATACCCGAGACCAGATTGGAGTCAAGTGTTCGAATGTAAATACGAGTTGGATTCGTTGGCCTCATTTTTGACCTTATCAAACGAATATTACGCTCATTCTGGTGACATATCATTCGTTGATCGTAGATGGCTACAAGCTTACGAAAGAATATTGACAATCATAAGGAGAGAGTCTTTCTCGACTTATGATAACGAGTCTGGCAGAGTGTTGCCAATTTATTATAGTTTTCAAAGAAACACCGATATAGGCACAGAGACACTTCCTTTAGCAGGAGCTGGGAACCCGGTAAACCAAGGTACAGGCTTAGTAAGATCGGCATTTAGACCTTCAGATGATGCTTGTATGCTTCAGTTTTTCATTCCTGGTAACATGCATATCTTGTCTGAACTAAAAGCAGTTCAGAAAGGTATTTTTTCAAACGAGGACTTAGTTGCACCGGGGTTCGATTTAGAATTGTTAAAAAAGATTACCGGTGATTTCATTTCGAACATTGGTGAGGGTATCAAAAATTATGGAATTGCTGATCATCCTAAATTTGGTAAAGTTTACGCGTACGAAGTGGATGGATACGGAGGTAACATATTTATGGATGATGCCAACATTCCCTCTTTATTAGCTGCTCCAGATATGGGATTCATTGATAAAAATGATAAGGTCTATCAGAACACAAGGAGAATGCTCTTATCAAAAGATGGGAATCCATATTATTTGAAAGGTAGATTTTTCAATGGTATTGGAGGTCCACACATTGGTATCAACAGCGCATGGCCCATGTCAGTATTAGTGGCAATGAGAACTACTGATGACGATGATGAAATTTCTGAAGGCTTGAGATTAATCATGCAAACAACTGGTGGTTTGGGATTGATCCATGAAAGCGTTCAAGTAAATTCGAAGAGTGGTGACCAATATACTCGCAGTTGGTTTGCTTGGGGTAATGCCGAATTGGGTAAGACAATTTTTCATATTGCAAAAGAGAAGCCTCATCTTTTATTCAAAAAAGAATTCTCCAAGCCTTATGATATAGAAGAAGTTTTAAAGGAGTATTCGAAGATAAAAAACAATTTAGGTAAGTAGGTTTCAATTTATTTTACACATTTCATTTCAACGTCTTATATACTGGGCAATATTTTCTGCTGTTTTAGATGAAGCAGTCTTAGCGGTAGCGTCTAAAGCCTTTTGGTAACGAGCTTGTAAATCAGCATCATCCTTTAGCTCAGAGTTTCTATCGTCAGGGAAAGTATACTCTCTTTCAGGTTCATCCTCATCTCTCAATACTTCACCTTGGTATTCATCATTTTCATCTTCGTAATCGGACAAAACTTCAGAGTCTTTGCTATCTCCCTCGTTACCCTCAATTTTGAGATCCTTCATCAAGGTGTTCAATTGTTTGGCTTGTCTCTTCTTCTCAACATCTTCTTTCTTTTGCAAGATTCTTTCTCTCTCAGCTTTATAAAATTCGTTATACTCGTCCACCTTATTATCGACGATATCCATGAAATCATCGAATCCTTTACCAGTATATGAACTAACTCCAACAACATCTAATGTAGAATAAAATTCTTCCAACATCAAAGACATTGAGTTGACAAGAGAAGACATGTAACTAGCACCGTCTTCACTGTTTAAATCTTTATCTTGAGCGAGAGCAATTTGGAAGTTTTCAAAGTCTTGCATCCATTCTTTTGCAAATTCAGCATCTTGAGCGTCTGTTTTATTGAATACGATGATCATTGGAAGTTTGGTTTTATAAAGAATTGAACATGCATACAACATGTTAGACATAAAAGTGGTAGGGGAAGTATTACGAGGTGTATCTACCACATAAGCAATAACAGTAGGAAATGTGGATGCAAATGCCTCAGTAATTATAGACCCACTTGCAGACCAGATGAAACATTCAATCTGTCCTGGTGTATCGATAATAACATTATTAACTGATTCCGACCTTTTCTCTACCAATTTGATGACTTGATCAATCTTAGTAGAAAATAAATTTAATGATGTCACAATAGCCCCATTGGGGCCCAAGTTATACTCTTCCATGACTTTTTTGTATTTGATTGAATCTCGTATATCTATGTTTGCACCATAAGGAATCTTCAACACAGCAGGATCAAGATTAATCACATAAGGAGGATTTTTTTCAGAATGAAGGTGTGCGTTCAATCTCTGCATGAAAGTGGTCTTGCCAGACCCGGCCATACCAATACATATAATAGTAGCAGGACTCATGACAATATGGTACTGAAAAACGAGATGCGATGATTTATTAAGTGGACCGCGAAAGTGTAGCTTACTAACTATAAACCTCTCTCTAAGACTCTATCTATAATACCGTCATAAATCGAATCATGGGCCAAAATCTGTATATCTTCTGCCTCTTTATTGAATATCTTGTCGACCTTAGGTGCTCCGGGGGCCCCTAAGTTAGGCAATTGTTGATTTTGTTGTTGTTGCAGTACAAGTTCATCAACTGCACTAGAATCGTTCATAATGAGCGAGTAGACCGGCTTTAACCCCATTAAGTTCACGAAGTACCATGAAATAGACGATACATATCGTACGTCTAATGAGGGTGTTACAATACCTTGCTGCAACATGTTCTTGAAGCTATCTGTTAAAGGGAAGGGAAGTTTCATGATAACAAAACCAGCGAAGAAATAGTTCACCCATGTCATGATAAGCGTCTGAGGAATGTAATTCATCAAATTACCCTTAGCCATTTCCATGATGGCATCACTTGCATTAGGATCTGTCAATGGATTGGTGGTTGCTTCATTAGCAATATTTTTATTAGCATAAAATTCATCACTGGTAAGTTTTTCAACGAAATAATCCTGTCTCATTACAAACTCATCTTTGGTCAATATTGAGTTTCCAGACTTGAATCGAGTGACTCTCTTCAAAAATTGTCTATTTGTTAGTATCAATTAATGGGAAAATAATTCTGATATACATACTTCTCTCTGTTCAATTTAAAATTTTCTAGTTTTGGATCTGGTTTGAGGAGTCTTGTAACACTTGATCTTAGAAGACCAACAATTACCATGACTATAGAAATAGGAAGAAGAACCCAATACTTCAACTGAGGATCCAACACTAATTCTTCAGACATGACAGATTAGAATTAAATCGCGAAGAGAACCAAATCTATCAATAGTGAGAAATGGGCTGGTTTGATAGGCCACCTTCAAAGATAACTCCGGTCACTGAAGCACCACAGCAAAAACAGCAGAAATTCCTTGAGGACCTTCCACCAAAATTTGAAGATCAGGAACCTCAAGATAATGCCGAAAAAGAAGCATCAATGTATGGAGAAGCCATCGGTAGAGTGAGACTATCTGATATAAAACCACTGACATATGTGGGAATGCCATGTTTCCGTGAAGCTATGATGACTGGATTTCAGGCTATGGCAGTCTTAGGTGGTGTGACTTTCTTTATCCATAAGAGTCCCTATAGGTCGCTCAACTGGGGTGT
The DNA here is from genome assembly GCA_030581475.1 of Yamadazyma akitaensis. Lineage (NCBI taxonomy): Eukaryota > Fungi > Ascomycota > Pichiomycetes > Serinales > Debaryomycetaceae > Yamadazyma > Yamadazyma akitaensis. Next base: position 705,170 of record JAKTTN010000006.1, read on the forward strand.
CTGTGGGTTCTTTTTAGGTAACATTATTGGATGGGAACAGTGTAGATCGATTCGAAGAAAATCATTCGAGACAATGGAAAAGGCCAGACAAGTGAATAAGGAAAAAAACGAGAAGAAGTGGGAGAATAAGAAGGAGACTGCTAAAGACGAGAGACTTGAAAAATGGAAGCAAGTACAAGAATACTATAACAATAAGAAAAATTAGACTTGTAAATAGTGTAGAATACAAAATTTATTGATGAATTTCCCTAGTTTTGTTCTATTCCTAATCAAAATTTTCACACCTAAAATCATTCAGAAAGTTTCCCCGTATTTTTGGGTGAAAAATTCAAATGCAAATCTATTATGTCCTCGGATTTTGAGACACGAATTTCGGAGTGAGCAAAATCTGGAGAACCTCATTTCTATAAATTTCACTTTTGTCATGGATGGTCATAAAGCTAATATAGTTTGTGTCCCATTGAGGACGAATCTCGTGAACCTTCCTTCGAGACTTGGAAATCTTCTAGCCAATGCAAATATTAAAGTCCAAGATGTAGTTGTTGAGATTGTTCATAGAGGATCTAAAAGCTACGCTGGATGGTCAGGTTGGAATTCGTCCAATATTAATTCACTTGAGATTGATTCTATTCTATCCCAGTCATTGAAGTTAAATGACGGTGATCAAGTGATTGTGAACTTGAAAGTGAATAATTTTGAATCGAGACAAGTCAACTTGGAACCTATGACATCTTCCGATTGGGAGTTGGTTGAGTTGCATGCACAAACTTTGGAGGATAAGCTTTTATCTCAAACACGTTGTGTTTCTTTGAACCAAGTATTAGTGGTTTATCCTAGTCAAACAGCCTCTGCTAAGCTAGTAGTAACTGACATCGGTACTACCTCTACAAATTTTGCAAAGCTCTCACCTGAATGTGAGGTTGCAATAGCCCCCAAGCCTAGGGTCAAAAAACGGTCCAGTTCAGTAAAGTCTGGGAAGTCATCAAGAAATGGGAAGTCTGCAGATGATTATGCCCATCTTACAGCTGTTCTCAAAAGATCTATTCCTTTACCCCACAAATTGTACTCAGACTTACCTCTTCACGCGGATCCTGAAGGATATGAGATATACGTTGATTTCAAGGAGGTTGCTCGGGAGTTGAACAGAGCTGAATACGTAGCTGTTTCTGTTATCCAAGGACCAAACTCGAAGAAAGACAACTCCCCAAAAGCTGACAAACACCCAAATAATCAACCTGAAGGCGAAAAAGACACTAAAAAAGAAGCATTGTTAGAGGAAAATAAGAGGATAATTGCAAGACTCGTCAATTGTGATTCTTCTCCTTCTAACAATGTGGGTGTATCGAGAAAACTAGCCGTGGCTTTATCTATCGAATCAACAATAGGGAGTGTTTTAGCGTTGAAGCCATCTATGAAACAGGCTCAGAAAATTCCTTCGACTTTTACAATCTATCCGTATATTACACAAACCAAAAAGACCAATCAGGTCAATATCAACTCTTTAGAGAAGAAAGAGAAATCTAGTAAACTTATAAAAGGTATAGAAACCCTCTTGTTCGGCGGAGATTCACCATTACATAAATCTCCAATCACCAACTATACCAAGATACCAATCATCCCAAATTACTTGCCAAATGGTGGTTTATTGAAATTTAAAAGAAATGATGATTCGAACGCTTGGCTCAAACCTCTTTTTGACACTGATAGAAAACTCCCTTCAATTGATGTCGGCGAAGACTTGCTTAGGGCATCGTCATTTATAGAGGATCAAAAAGAACAATCTTTGTTACCAGATGCGATTGGAATCGAAAATGTGATTGAGCAATCTATCGAGTCTGTTACGATGGAAAACAATGCAGGTATTTTGGTGCATGGAAATTCTGGAAGCGGTAAAACCCTCGTACTTAAGCATATTCTAAAACGGCTTGAAGCGGATCATGGTTACCACTGCAAACTTATATCTTGTGAATCCATAATGAACGAAAATTTCAATCTGTTGTCAGTGAATCATTTTAACAGGTGGTTGCAAGAGTGTACTTGGTATAAACCTTCCGTATTGATCTTGGACAATTTGGACAAAATAATTTCTGCTGAAGTAGAACATGCTGACTCAACCACATCCAAGAATTTGGCTGAGTATTTCGTATCTCAAGTCCAGAAGATTCACTCCCAGCCAAATAGCAACTTCTCAGTAATTGCGTCGTCAGGCTCCAAGGAGGCTTTGAATGGGTTCGTATTCCTGTCGCATTTAGTGGAAAGTTTCCACCATCTTTCTTCACCAGATAAAGGGACGAGAAACAAGCTTATTGAGCATTATTTTGAAAATAATTTGGATTGTAAAATTGGTTTCGATGTTATGGATATGGTGGCTGAAACAGAAGGTTATTTACCAAATGACTTGAAGACTTTGTGTGATAGAATCTACCATGAGTCGCTTTTCAACCAAGCTAATAATATATTTGATGACCAGGTGATATCTACCAGAGAAGATTTCAATAGAGCGTTAGAAGGTTATACACCCTCCAATTTGAGAGGGGTCAAGTTGCAAAAGTCCTCCATCAACTGGTCCGATATCGGTGGTTTAAAGGAGGCCAAGAATGTCCTTTTAGAGACATTGGAGTGGCCAACTAGGTATGCTCCTATATTTGCTAATTGTCCATTGAGGTTAAGATCTGGTATATTACTATATGGGTATCCAGGTTGCGGTAAAACTTTGTTAGCGAGTGCAGTAGCCGGTCAATGTGGTTTGAATTTTATTTCCATCAAAGGCCCGGAAATATTGAATAAGTATATTGGTGCATCAGAGCAGTCTGTCAGGGAATTGTTCGAAAGGGCACAGGCTGCCAAGCCTTGTATTCTATTTTTTGATGAATTTGACTCTATTGCACCCAAGAGAGGACATGACTCCACAGGTGTGACAGATAGAGTCGTTAATCAGATGTTGACACAAATGGATGGTGCTGAGGGATTAGATGGGGTTTACGTCTTAGCAGCTACTAGTAGGCCTGATTTGATTGACTCAGCTTTATTGCGTCCTGGTAGATTGGATAAAAGTGTCATTTGCAGCATGCCTGATTATGAAGATAGGTTGGATATTCTTAAAAGTATTACGGCCAAAATGGATTTAGCTGATGATGTTGAGTTGGAAGAAATAGCAACTAAAACTGACGGTTTCAGCGGTGCTGATATGCAAGGTTTGGGTTATAACGCCTATTTGAAAGCGGTTCATGTAAAGCTTTCTCAAGATGAATATTTAGCTGGCGCTGAAATCAATCCGGACAACAAAAAAGAACTTGATTTCTTCAAAGTAAACTCTAACAAAATAAAAAGTACGAAGCTCAGACCGGCAGATAGAGTTAAGATCTTACAACAAATTGAAGAATTACTTTCGAATAATGAAACCAATAAGGAAAAAAACAAGCAGAAAGAAGAACAAAATACTCTGAGTTCTGTTTTGATTTCCCATGAAAACTTCGTAGAATCTTTGAAGGAAACAAAGCCTTCCATCTCTGTTAAGGAAAAGTTAAAGCTTGATGCCGTTTATAATCAATTTGTTGATGGTAGGGATGGAAACATGCCAGATGGTTCTGCCAGCAACGACATAGGAGGGAGAACGTCTCTTATGTAATCGATCATAGCCTATAAATATACAATCTGATCACTCTCATAAGCTGATGTAGTATATGTAGGATTTACTACTATTCTAACGAGAGACACACGCGCTCTTTACTATATAGAACTTCAGTAGATAAACAGTATACGTCCACCACCTAAATGATGTGGCAGTATGTATATGAACATTCGAGTTCCCTTTAACAGCGATTTTACAGTTAGTAGATTTTGGGGACTCGTTTTCTGCCTCGAAAATTTGGAGTATAAGGCTCGATTTGGTGACATTATTTCCACGATAGTTGGTCACAGTAATAGGACTACAAAGGTTTTAAATCAAGAGTTGAAAGAACACTGTTGTTACTAATTTGAGGTGAACCTATGAGATACTCATTTGATATACTTAAACTCGAAAGCAGACATATGGCCAATGAGTCTTTGGATGAATATTCAATTCCCAAAACGGAAGTTTTTGAAGTCAATTAGAAGGTTTTTAGGTACGTAGTATATTCCAGTTCTTTATGCAATGCTGAGCAACTTGAAAGTTTCAAAGAAATCTCTTGGACTATGTCTTTAGCTCAAGAGTGTTTTCGGAATCCCAAGCACAATATAATACAGTGCGACACATCGAAGAATCTTTATGTCCTTTGAGATCAACTGGGAAAACTTGGTGGCTGATACAGCCATTAACGAAGGTATTAAAGAATTTCTAGATGAGCAGTTCAAGAGCTTAACCTTGCCTTCATTCATTTCTGACCTATCAGTTGCAAGTTTTGATTTGGGTTCTGTTCCTCCCGAACTATCCATTATACATGTAGGAGACCCATTTGATGAGTTTTATGATGAAGATCTCAAAGATATAGACGAACGTTTACACAACTTGAATATGAGCTACAGGAACAGTTATGAATTTTCCAGCGATGAAGATGACAATGAAAACGACACAATTAATAACATGCAATCAAATTTCTCTGAAACTCCCAATAAAAGTGTTGAGGCATCTAGGTCTGACGCTGAGGATCCATTTCGCAAGTCAACTACACTAGAGTTCCCTCAAATTGGTGGTAAGAGTGGTACGGAATTACAACGAGAAGAACTTGGTCAAAGATCTCGAGGGTCACTGGATTCGCTCTCTTTAATGTTGGGCTCTAACAATTTGAATTTCCTCCAAAACCATAATATAAATAATTTGGGCCTCGGGGTACTCAATTCACCAGGAGTAACCCGTGCTGATTCTCCCACCGGATTCTTGGATCAGGTTAAAAAAAATACTTTAATAAAATCAAAAGCACTGGCTACGGAAAGAAATGAAAATGACATTCAATTAATTGCTGAGGTAAACTATCAAGGAAATTTGGAAATAAACATACTTGTTAACTTGTTGGTGAACTATCCTTCTCCTAAATTTATCTCACTTCCCATAAAACTTCACGTGACTAACTTGGTGATTCACTCTATAGCTGTTATTGCATATTTGAAAGACTCAATTTTTATTTCGTTTCTTTGTGACATGAACGATCAGACACTGGACTATTTCACGTCCTCTCATGCTTTCAGTCATCACCTGGGTCTTGCGACATCTGGTGGTAACTTTGTCGATTACATAAACGCAGGAAATACCCAAGAGCGTATAGACATTATAAAAAAAGTTAAGATCGAATCAGAGATTGGAGGATTCGAGCAGAATGTTTTAAGAAATGTGGGTAAAGTTGAGAAATTTTTAATAGATAGGTTGAGAGGACTACTTAGAGAAGAAGTTGCATGGCCCAGTTGGATTTGCTTGGACATGAACTTAGATGACGACGAAGAGAGAGAACAAGAACTTGGCGAATCTGGAAATTTTAATAATCAATCGGATGAGATAAATGATCAAAGTAGTAGCATATAAATGTAGAATATCTTGTAAATATATTATAAGTATGAAGCAAACGTTTTTAAAAATTAGTCCTTTTGTAAAACAAGAGAGAATACTGTAGAATTTACAATATTTCTAGAAATTTAACTTTACCTTGAAATGTCTAAAATAGATTCACCATAGGCACATTGGAAAAAATTGAACGAATCCAAGAATATTTTAATATCGACTGATTAAACTTTCAAGGCCTTTTAAGGCCAGCATCCACCAACGTATCTACATATTTTATATAATTTTTATTATCCTTAGTTTCTGAGAATGCAATGTGTATGTAGAACTTGTAGGTGGAAAATTCTCGTATCCTTCTTTCTTCCATTGAAACAGATGCCTCTAGTAGCTTTATCAATTTCCCGAATGTTGTTCTTATACCTTTAATATATTCCAAAAACTACAAGAAAGTTCATGTTCCTCCAGCTACGATCTATCATAGTTTAAATTCGCATCCTTCTTCACCTGAGATTGAATTAACGCAAATCATTATGACAACAATATCCTCACTCATAAAACAGTTTGAGTTCACCCAATTACTCAAATCTGACCCACAAACCAAGATCATCGTTCTTTTGGGGAAAATTGGTTCCGAAAATGCTATTGTTTCGATCGAGAAATCACATTTTGTCCTAGAAGAGAACGATAACGTAAATATCGATCTGATTATTGAAGATTTGCAATTAATACAAAACAACGACGTATACTTCTGGTCAGCCTCCCTAATAAAGCAAACTCTTCCCAAAGTTCCTGGGGGTAAATTGAATTTGATCTATCCTGCCACCGAGACTCACATAAGAAAATTCAGTCCCCAAGCTTTTCATTACGTTCTTGAAACCCCGGAGATGTACCAGAAAATAGTAGCTCCATATATCCAGTCCATGAAAGGCGATAGAATCAAATGGGTTTACAACATTTTGTTCGAGGGGAAAGAAAGCGAATCTTTTGTATTTCATGACAAAAATCCTGAAACTGGGTTCGTTCTTTTACCAGATATGAAATGGGACAGAGTTAGTTTGGACTCGCTTTACTTATGCTGCATTGTGAATCGAAAGGATATATCGTCTATAAGAGATATTGATGGATCTCACGTGGAATACTTGAAGAATTTAAAAGACCAAATAGTTAAGGTGACGTGCGATAAGTATGATCTTAAGAAAGATTCTTTGAGGCTTTTCATACATTATCAACCATCTTATTACCACTTTCATATACACTGTGTTAACATCAAACATCCGGGATTAGGGGATGGATTGAATGTTGGTAAAGCTATATTGTTGGACGATGCAATTGAAAATATTTCTATTGTAAATGATTACTATAAACAAAGAACTATCGGATATATTTTGGGTGAGAATCATCACTTGTGGAACATTGATGACTATAGAAAACTCTGTCAGGACTCGTAAGTTTAACTGCGTCGAATCCTGATGAAATGTTCTCAAGCTAAATCAAATCACAACCTTTTTACAGCATAAAGAATATACGTAGGACTCGTTTGTTACAGAAAAGGTATTTATTGCGTACATGAGCCGAAAGAATGAAAAGACAGCTGTCCATGTTGCACTTACTGTAACTGATTGAACCTTGTTTATGTATAAACAAGTAATTTTAATAATTAAATTCACTACTACTCTGCTTTACTGCTAGTCTTGCCATATGAAACATTTTATTCTTTGGATCCATTTTTTTAGGAGCTTTTGAATGCTTATCTCCGATACCCCTGACCTTATTAGAACCAGAAGATCTTCCCAACAGTTTGGGGGTTTCTCTCAAACCAAAAGCTTTAGCTAAGTGCCCTAAATGCAACTGCTTAACATTGAAGTAATCTCTCTCACACGACAAATGAGTAGCATAAGCTCTGATGTGAGAAGTAAAAGCCAAAACAGCCCTATCATGAACCCCCGAATCTTCAAGCAACCACCTTTCTACATTCAAATGCCATGTTGTGGCATGGATATCCCACTTTGAGCTGTCTTCTTTACCCTTCTCTCCATAAGCTTTTTGAAGTAATTTTTCATATCCCTGAATTTTCAAACTACCCTTAGGATGAACAATCGATAATTTGGTATCAATATACGCCTCCTCAATCCCAGGAAGTAAGAACATATGTGCATTACCTTTGTTCCCGACTCTTGCTGATCTACCAATTCTATGTAAGTGGTCTTCGATTGTAAATGGTGGATCGTATTCAACTACCTCTGAAATATTTGGTAAATCCAAACCACGAGATGCAACATCTGTACAGAAAAGGATGGAATGGTTTCCAGTTTCACTGCCTCTGACATAGCCTTGCAAAGTGCTTGTTCTCTCCTGTTGAGTCATTGAACCATGTAATTTATACAATACAGTCTTTTCTCCGATTAATGGTGCAGTCGAAATGCTGTACTCGGCATCTTCCTCTTGGTCTTCTTCCAACTTCTCCTGATTTTTTGATAATGGCATTCCCTCTCTAGTAAAAGCATCGAAGTGATAGTTTACGGAATCAGAACAGGAAAAGAAGACCATTGTTCTCAACTGTTCTTGTTGGCTGCCCATAGTTATACTCTTCAACAACGCATTCAACGCTACGAGTCTCAATTTAGGTGGAACTATCAAAACTTTCTGAGACAATTGATCTGGAGCGGTCATTTCCTTGGAGTTAGTTTCTGGATTTTCGTTATCATCATCATTAAATTCAACTGTCCCTTCTATAGATTTCTTACTGTCAATAGTAATCATCTCTGGGTTATCAAGTAAAATACTACCCAATTTTTCAACATTTTCTTGCATAGTAGCAGAACAGAGAACATTAATTCTCCTTGTTGGTAAACCCTGCCACTTGTTTATACTTTCATGAATTTTACTATTTTCAGTAATATGAGAGGTAATTTTGTTGATAGTTTCTTCGAAACCTAAATCAATAAGTCTGTCACCTTCATCAAGAATGAGCCATCTCAATTGACTTAAGTCTAAGACTTTAGTGTTTTCAATATGATCTGCTAATCTACCAGGAGTTCCCACCAATATATTCACACCTTTTCTAAGACGAGCTTTTTCTGACTTTTTCTTTTCACCACCAATCACAATACCAGGGACTATTTGATGATGACATCTATTCAAGGTTTCCAAAACGCTGTATATTTGAGTTGCCAATTCTCTCGTTGGAGCCAAAATCATAGCGAAAATCCCGGACTCTCTGGTGATTTTGAATCTATCTTCTTGCATTAATTTGTGGAAAAGAGGTAATAAGAAAGAAAGGGTCTTACCAGAACCTGTTTGCGCTTTGATGAACAAGTCAGTTTTGGCATAAAGCAAGCTTGGAATAGTTGATCTTTGCACTTTAGTAGGATTCTTAAATCTCAAGTTTTCAGTCAAATGATTCACCAATTTCTCGTTTAATCCCAAACCTTCAAATGTAGTAGCATCTTTCAACGGAGCATTAGATGGCAAATATGTAACCTCATCTTTTTCTTCCTTTTCATCTTCTTTCAAAATGGTACTTTTAGTATTGGATGTGAACAAGGAGGAAATGTAGGAGTTATTCTTACCTCCGAATTCTCCTTTGCCCTCCAGAAATCTCATTCTCTTGTCATTAACGATGTTGCTATCTTTGTTTGCATTATTTGCATTGTTTGCACTATCTTCTCGACTCCTCTTGATCCTTTCTCCGGACACAGTTATATTGTTCACACCAGAGGCCTGAGTTTTCTCTTTCCTTTGATTCCTTCCTCTACCTTGCATAGAGAGTTGCATTTTTCTTCTATCTTTCCATCTACCACCAGTTAATTTAACGGGAGCCTTTGTCTTCTTGAGTGGTTCATCTATTGCAAAATTAAGGAGTAATCCGTCGTCTTCCTCCATGTTAAATTATCAAATCTTTTACAAGCCGCACGATGAGATAAAAAATACGCGCATCTGGAATAGAGCTGGCAAAAATTAGGCTGGCAGGAATACTTGAGGGCAACCAAGTTCTTAACCCCTAGATAATTGAGCAAGATTACTATATTATTACATAAATATACAGACTCTTAATAAGTGTGTTATGGATTATTCAAATGATTTCAAAATTTAACGTTGATGCGTCTCATACCAAAAGTTACACAGTACTTTCAAATTCCCAAAATACTAAAGGTAGAGAATATCTAATATACATTGACTTTCAAAGTTAAAGAGTTAATTTATCTATGTATTCCATCATAGTTTCGGAAGCTTTCAAATTCAAGTCATGAGCTTTCGTGGCTTCTTCATGCACTTTATCCGACTCTTCAGTTTCATTCCATTTGAGCTCTTTCCATGCCTCCTGGTCAAACTTTCTGACATGTCTCAATGATTCTCCCAAAGAGCTATTGGCGAGTGGATCGGCGTTTATGTTTTTATTGGCCTTAGCTGATGATTGTAAGATATGTACATTCTGGTTTCCAGGTTTGGGTTGGTCGTTAAACTCACGCCTTTGTTGTAACTTCAGACTCTCCACATCGTCTAAGTACTTGAAAGAAGGTCTTAATTGGGTAGTTGAGTCTATTGGTATCAAGATCACTTTCTGAGCTCCCTCTTCATCAACAAATTTTGCAGCATAAATTCCACCGTTTGTACTATTCAAAACACCCATGTGGTCATGATCGGTTACCTGTACACCCCATTCTTGCGCTTTACTTTCGTCATAAAATTTACTTGTATCCAATGGAACCTTTACCAGAATGAATCTAGAATCAGGTTTGACACTTCCACCCTTATGCTGGAGTGAATAAGGCGAGTTCTTAGACTTACTCATGTATTGAAGTAGATGGAGTGATTTGTTTGTACTTTTAGTGTTATTGATGTAGAGAGGAATTGATGCCACTACTGGATCATCATCTATTTCCTCCATTTCTGTACTGGAATCCCCGCTTTGTTCATCTTTGATTGGGGTCAAAATATTTGGATCATTGACGCTTTCTTTATATTGTACGAATTCTTGCTCATTATCTTCATCTGCGTCTACAAAAAGAGCAACATCATCATCATGAGACATGGAGAAAGACTAAAAATTCTGAGATGCCTTTAATCGCGAGAAAAAATTAGAAACCACCTATCATGTCGAGCGACGAATTTGATATCACTAAAATATACCTCAAATTCTTGGAGGAAGACAAAGAAATGACTATGCCAATTGCTGCTATTGAGTCATTAGTTACAATGATTCGGGTAAAGCAGCCTTCCACATCTTCGGAATTGATTAAATTAGTGAAGTCAAATATCGATACTTTGAAATCTTCAATTTCAAATGCCATCTCTTTGTCCGCAGGTTGTGACTTATTCATGAGATTCGTCTTGAGAAACATTGATTTCTACTCGGATTGGGAATCTTGTAGAAGAAATTTGGTTGAGAATGGTGAATTATTCATTGAAAGAGCCAAAGAGTCTAGATCGAAAGCAGCAGAATTCGGCATCCCTTTCATAAAAGATGATGATATTATCCTTGTTCACTCTTTTTCCAGGGTAGTATACGAATTATTATTCAAAGCTAAAAAGGAAAAATTGACTCGTTTCAGAGTGATTGTCACTGAGTCAAGACCCAGTGAAAAGGGATATCATATGGCAGGACTTTTAAAGAATGCTGGTATACCTGTTGAAGTTATCGTTGATAATGCAGTAGGATATGTGATACATAAGGTGGATAAAATCCTTGTTGGTGCTGAAGGTGTTGCCGAAAGTGGGGGCATTATAAATCATATTGGTTCTTACCAAATTGGATGTTTGGCGAAGACCAACAATAAACCATTTTATGTTGTAACTGAATCTCATAAGTTTGTTAGACTATTCCCTCTAGCACCTGACGACTTACCGAATCAGCGCAGTCAACCTATGAGTGTAACAAATACTAAACTTGCCACCCAGGTTGAAAGTGGATGTCAGATTGAAGAATCGAAAAGCCTTCTTAGCATTCAACAGATAGATTTCACTCCTCATGAATATATTACCGCTTTAATTACAGATTTAGGAGTGTTAACTCCCGCTGTTGTTTCTGAAGAGTTAATAAAGATTTGGTACGATTAATAAAGTTAATAAATTTGGGTGTATATATACGGAAAAGTACATAGCAAGATGCAAATAATCAAGAAGCAACCTGTTTCAACTTAGCTTCCAAATCTTGAAGGTCATAGTAGTCACATTTTCCTAAAGCTCGTTTTATGCTGACACATTCGACTCCTTTGGATTGTAGGAATTCAGTATCAACACTTATTTTAGAATCTTCCAAATGGAAAAGGTAAGATACAAAGAATTTCCAATTACTGGCATGAATCTCAGAAGCTGCTTCGCTTCTTTTGTATGAGTAGCTGGCCAGTTCCACAATCACGCGGATGAAATCGGACGCTTGCATACCAAAAGTCTCTCTATCGTGGCAACCATTAAGGAGAAGAACTCGTTTCTTATTCTTGCCTTCACTCAAGTCAGTTGTTATGGCTTTACCAACGCCCTTTAAAACTACTATAGGTACAATGCTAGTCATGAGTGACCCGATGGAGTACACTATAACATCTGCATTTGTTATAGTTGTACAAACTTTATGATGGGCCGTGGGCCTAATTTCTTCCCCATATGGTGAGACATAAAATATCCTTTCAATTGGGGATAGTAATGGAGTAATTCCTTCAGTCTTTGAGAAATGCAATTGACTCTTCTTGAGTTCAGGGTGTGTATACTGTGGGACGTTACCTGATTCTTCATCACTGGATAAATCGGAGAAGTCAGAGTTACTTTGGCTAGTTATGAGCAGGTGGTTCACTGATGTAATATTTGGAATAGGAACTTCCTTACTGAAGGTGCTCTCGAAGTAGTCGTTTTCTCTAACTTCTGCAGATGGACTACTAGGCCTAGTTTTACTAATAGGCGGAGGGTAGTTGTCAGGAGTTAGGTCTTCAGAAGGATGTGAAATTTGGGATTGGCCGGTGATTATGAGACCATTGTGCAATAATGCACTGATATGATACGTGAAGTTAGTATTAATGCAAGGGAGGACTTCTATTTGAGGATCAATACCGGAAAGCCTTGCTAATAATTCGATAGCTGAGTCCAAGGACCCAATAAATAGTCTTGCTCCCGTTAAAAACAAATTACCAACATTAGCCAACTCGTATCGAAATTGCTTCTTGGTTGTATGTGCAGACAGCTGATGCTTAGATCTTTTCAATAATTCAACGTTTACATGTATAAAGAAGGCTCTAAAGATCTCCCTTTTAGCAGGTTCAATATTTCTCCACAATTCGTGAGAGCCATCTACGATGTCATTCCATTGAAGCTTAGCATCCCTAGCATCCGAAGAAAGACGAAAAGATAGTAAATTTCTAAGTTCAATTTCACTTTCTGGGATCAATCTGGTTAACCTAGACCGAATATCACCAATCGCTGGACCGCCTATCACTCGAATGAGTTCGGAGGTTGAGCCTCCATTATCTGATATTGGCAATACATAACTGACCTGAGATGATAAAGATTCAAAGAGCAGGACGAGATCATTCGTTGCAGTTCCGCCACTCAAGACTGCAAGTTTCAATGACTTGCCTGACATTTTTGTATTTGAATGTTTGATAAATAAGAGCCTGGGGCGCGGTTTGATCAGAATACTTCGTGTGCACATATTATATAATTACTTACATAAGCACTAGACAAATACTAGCTCGGCAAAAAGCAGTCACCTAATGATGCGTAATTCCGGTACTGAAAAGTAGGTACATTTCAGAATGGTACATTCTAATCTTCGTGGATGCGAAAAAAAAAACTATACTAACTGCGAAGAAAGTGAAAAATTTTTTAGAAATTAAATCAATTCAATAATACGCAATGGCTAGTCAAGAAGTTTTAGTTTTAAGAGGTACCTTAGAAGGTCACAATGGTTGGGTCACTTCCTTGGCCACTACTGATGCTCACCCAGACTTATTGTTGTCTGGTTCTAGAGATAAGACCTTGATCACCTGGAAATTAACCGGTGGTGAAGACTCTCAATACGGTGTCCCAAAAAAATCTTTCAAGGGTCATTCTCACATTGTTCAAGATGTCACCATCTCCGCTGACGGTGCTTACGCTTTGTCTGCTTCTTGGGACAAAACTTTGAGATTGTGGGACTTGGAATCTGGTGAATGTACCAAGAGATTTGTCGGACACAAGTCTGATGTCTTGTCTGTTTCTATTGCTAAGAACTTGAGACAAATTGTTTCTGCTTCTAGAGACAAGACCGTAAAGGTTTGGAACACCATTGGTGAATGCATGCAAACCTTCACTGGACACAGCGACTGGGTCTCCACTGTTAGATTCTCTCCAAAGAGTGAAACTCAAACTGTTATCTCTGCTTCTTGGGATAAGACTATCAAGGTATGTTTAAATTTTCTATTTGATTCTCTCATTTCAATTGACCCGATGTTAATATGATGTTCAACATATTTGCTACTTCAGACGTTGCTCGCCAGCTTCGAATGAGACATCAATTCTACACCAAGATCTCTGATTATTCTTATCATCAAGTCAATTGATTTTCATCTTATTTATATTTACTAACAATGTTCTAGTCGTGGGACTTAAATGACTACAAATTGAACGCTGATTTTATTGGTCACACCGGCTATATTTCTTGTATCACTATCTCCCCAGATGGATCTTTGTGTGCTTCTGCTGGTAAGGACGGTGCTATCATCTTGTGGGACTTGAATGTTCACAAGTCTTTGTACACCTTGAACGCCGGTGCTGAAGTTCACGCATTAGCTTTCTCTCCATCTAGATACTGGGTGGCTGCCGCTACCTCTACTGGTATCAAGATCTTCAACTTGCAAGAAAGATCTTTGTTGGACGAATTGAAGCCGGAATTTGCTATCGGAGCTAAGGCTAAAGACCCAGAACCAATCTCTTTGACCTGGTCTGCTGATGGTCAAACTTTGTTCGCTGGTTACACTGATAACTTGATCAGAGTTTGGCAAGTCATGACCTCTTCTGCTTAAGTTATTAACTTGGGTTTAAGGGTTTTATAAAATTAATACACAATACTGTACTTTCTGTTTCACTCTAACATGTAAATTTTACCACTAGCACTTCCGCCAACACACCAATTTTCAGTCGGGTGTAAAGAACACACAGCAGGTACTGCTCCCATATTGGAAGCAGTCAAATGCGCTAGTATCTGTCCTTTTTGATCGTAGATATCAAATCCTCGATTCATGTTAGCAATGATGAATTTTTGTACTCCATCTTTTGGAGCAAGCTGCCATTTAGATTTCAAAATAGAAACCCATCTACCTGTTTGACAGTTATGTCTTATTTTGGTAAACGGCTCAATGTTTGTTGGAATGAGACTCTCCTGGGCATTGTTGATCTTTTTTGAGAGAGGCTGATAATCTTGTTTCCATTCGGTAATGGGCGATAAGGTCCCCAGACCACTTAGATCAAAAACACAAACATTGTCGTCATATCCATTACAAATAATACGATTTTCAATGTTCCAATCTACGCAGGAAACGGAGAGTCTACTTCGATAAGATCCGTAAGAATGGGGACTAATATCATCTTCGAACTCTGACCAAGACGCATTGGCCCTAGAGACCTTTCTCAAATCCCAAATTCTCAATTCCCTATCTAAAGATGCAGAAGCAACCTGGTGTGAACAATTAGGGTTTATTGCAAAAGAACCAATTTTTTTGTCATGAAGTCTTAAGAAATGTTTTTTGTTAACATGACTGAACTTCGTTCTCAAATCATGGTGATAAAAGTTACCTGATAAAGTGGTCATATATAACATGTTGGGATTATCAACACAAACATTTATATCTGAAACTCCTAATGGATAATCATTGGCTTCACGGGGATCTCTCAAATAAGATACCTCGGACGACTCAAGTTTATTCAAATCCAACTGGCGTACTGAACCATCATAAGAAGCAGTAAAGAATTTTGAAGGAGAATTGGAGGGGGTTAGAATTTTCGAGATTGACTTACCATGGGGTTTTATAATAGATATTGTGGGATCTCCTTCACCTGTTTTGGAATCAACAGCCCAAATACCCAAGTTGCCGTTGGTGTCACCAGCGACAATGACACGGTCGGTAGTTGAAGGGTGGAAGTTGATAGAAGTGATACGCTGGTGAGTGATTTTGATATCCAAAGGATCGAATCTCTCATACATTTTCAAATTATCAAATTCTTTTCTTTTGGCATCCAACTCTTTGTCTGTATATTTCGAGTGTGATTCACGTATCATATCATAGAAATCTCCTGCAGACATTTTATCTCCTAGTTCTCTGAAAAGAGCAAGCACTTCGTTATCATGAGCGATTTCAAGACTCTCACCATCTTCTTGGTTTGCATCATCATCATCTTCCTTTTTGATGTTCATTTCAGATTTCGTCTGAACCTCAGAGCTTTTCAAACCTTTTAAAACTTTTTCTTCAAATTTCAAATTGCCTTGTCTATCGGTGATTAGATCAAGTAACTGGAAATCACCATATAAGCGAGTTTGTTTTAATTTCTCAACTACTTTCTTTTGGCGATCCCTTTCTTCCTCTTCTTCCTTCAGCTTACGAAATTCTTCACTATCTTCCATCTTAATTCCAGCAATTCTTCTGGACCTTCTCGCTGGTTCTGGTACTTTTCGTGGAGCAGATGCAGTCTTTCTCTTTTTAGCAGGTTTAGGTTTCTCATCGGGGACTTCTCGGGAAATTGAATCATGAATCAGATCAAGCTCTAACTCCCTCAATAGTTCTTTGTTACGGCGGATATTTTCCTGTCTTTTTCTTTCGAATTCAGAGATTTCAGGCATCTTTGGTGTGAAAAATACGGCGCGTTCACTACAACATATAATCATTTACACGCTATTTACAAGTCTTAAAACATCAGAACAGAGATACAAACTTCCGCATATCACCACTTTCCTGTTGTCACCTTCTCTTATTGTACGAACGACAGTATCTAATACACTCTGTATTTTATCTTGGTTTGCTTCTACCAACGCATCTTTGAAGTATTCTTTTGCAGCCGAAGTAACCTCCGAAATATCGTATGAAGTAACCCATGGCATACCCTCTGGCTGGGTAAATTCAGTGGCTAACAATCTGTCAGTTCTACGGTCGGCAACATGCTTAACCAAATTCTCAATTGATTTCCCTTTGCTCAATGCTATAATGAATATTAAGCCCTCCTTTGGCCTATACGTTTTTAGAAAAATCTTTAGTTCTTGAGCAGCACTTTCATTATGTGCTCCATCAATCAACATTGGAACTCCCTTATACTCTACTTTTTGGAGTCTACCAGGCCACGTTACACTTTCTACCCCCTTTTCGATATTGTCTTTAGTGATTTGCGGAGCGTATTGTTTCTTCAAGAGCTCTATAAGTTTGACCGCAACTCCTAAATTCTGTAATTGATAGTCTCCTTTCAAAGGCGACCTATTACGGAGATCATTTATATCTTCAATTGAGAATTCATCGAAAGAGTTATATCCTTCGCCTTTACTCTTCCCATCCACAAGATAAAGCTTTGAACGGGTTGAATTAGAGATATTTGTCACCACCTCTATAACTTCCTTATGGTTCGATGCATCAAGCACACATGGAATCCCCTCTTTGATGATTCCAGCTTTCTCTGAGGCAATTTGACTCAATGTGGAACCCAAGAAACATTCATGATCAATGCCTACTTTAGTGATCCCACAAAGAATCACACCACCCCTGTGGGCCAGTGATGGAGGAACGAGAACGTTTGTTGCATCTAACCTTCCACCCAAACCCACTTCAATCACAGCATATTCTACTTTTTCCAACTCAAAAATTTTGAAAGCAGTTACTGTCAATAATTCAAATTCCGTACACCCAATAGCATATGCCTTGTTTTTTTTCTTCACCAAATCAGAAACCTCGTTGAACTTCTGGACCGGATATGTTTCATTATCAATTGTAATACAATCATTATAATATAAAAGGTGGGGTGAAGTGAACCTTCCATTTTTTATCTGAGCTCTTGTAAGAATGGAGGAAATGTAAGTTACAGTTGAGCCCTTACCATTTGTTCCAGCTATATGAATGGAATTATATGAGCTAATGTGTGGGTTACCTAACACCAGTAAAAGCCTAGCAATTCTTGATAGAGCTAAACTAATTCCCATTATCTAATGAAATCTTATTGTCGCATCTAATTTTTTACTTCACCATGCCTGAACTTAATAACGGTGATTTCATACAAAGAAGATTAGACTCGCTAGATGATATAGATACCAAAATAGTGTCCTTATTGGGCCATATGTCTAACATATTTGATACTTATTCCACAACGTCATCTGATAGAAACGCCAAACAAACTATAGAAACTCAAACCAAACTTATATATCAAACCTTAAGCGATATAGCGATAAGCCTCAGAAAGGAAGTTAAAATAATGGACGACAATATTGGTGTATTTGACAAAAATGACGACAAAGTGATGATACTTCCTATTCCCGTCGACCAGAAAAATACGGCCTTAGGCAAAAGGAGACTCAAAGAAGAGATAACTCACTTGAGCCAATTGATTCCTGAGCAGCCCAGTGAAAACCAAAAATTCCACTCATTACCCACTACGGATATAAGTAAATCCGCTAATGATGATAACCGAACTAAAATTGAGCTAGAGGGGGAAGAGGAGAAACAACCAAAAAAGGAAGATATGGAGAAAAAGGATGTTATTTCCATGGATATCGAACCCAAATTCAATCCTCAAGTCAAAACAGAAGTTAAGGAAGAAGCCAGTAACCTGACATCAGGAAAGCTCTCAAATAATAAGATTGAGACTGTGAAAGTCGAAGACGTTGATGATGATGATATAATGTTAGTGGACATATAGATAATTATTGTATATTTATAGTACTGAAACCCTTATAATTCCTCCAAATAACCTTGTTGTATCAATCTTTCCACATCCGATTTCCTTACATAGAATTGCGAATCTTTTATTAAATTGAAGACTCCATATTCTGTCTGAACTTCCCCTCCATTCTTCAACACTCTCACGTCTATAAAAATACTGGTGGGGGGTTCTAGGTCTCCGCTGAGATCTATATCAGTGAACTTCGATTTATAGTCCACAAGAAGTTGTTGATAGTTTTTGAAGTACTCTTGTTCTTGATTACTCAAGTTGTCTAGCGATAATCTAGTGGTATAATTTGAACCTAATGCTCCATTTTTCAAAAATGCTGTGGGTGTTGGAGGGGTATTTTGATCGGTTGGATCGATGTTCAACCATGCAAATTCATTTATCTTATCAGATCTTAATTTCTGGTGTGCAAGAAGACATCTCTTATTTCGAGACATCGAGAGCCTGGCTACAAAAAGTTGACACTCATTTATGGGCATTTCCTCTGTTTCTCTCCCTTCATTTAAATTCGTTCTTTCCTGGCTAAGGTAAGCTACATCTCTACCAAGATCATTAGTTTCTTTGATTACTTCATTAACTAGATCGGATTGATATAGTGTGAGTTCTGGAAGATTTGCTGTTCTATGTGCGTCTAGCACTAGTTTGTTTCCTAAATCTCCGAACATGATTATATCTCGAAATGAAGGTGGAACGCGACTTGGCGCTTTTTGAAATTTAAGTTAACTGCCTTTGTTAGTGCTTCTTTCAGGAGGTTGAGTAGTCATCATTGGAATATGCTTCGATTCAGTTCAACAAGTAAGATCATCATACCGCTCTTCTAGGATTACGAATAAATAGTTGAGGAGCTCCTGTGTATAACTATTAATATTAAACATGAATTTTTGGTAAACATAGCTCGTATGGCGCAGTGGTAGCGCTGCAGATTGCAAATCTGTCGGTCCTTAGTTCGAATCTGAGTGCGAGCTCTTTTTTACTGTTTCAATATTGAAATACTAAGATCAAACCTTGAAACCACTCAAGAAGTGACGTAGCTCATGTGTGTGTTCTTTTTGCTCCATTACAATAAAATTTGGTTGGATCCCTTAGTTGTCAATCAAAGAAGAGAGGAAATACTACGAAGGAAAGAACGACTTCTTGAATTCCTGTCGCTACTTTGCAAAAGGTCAAAATTTCGGTTATGTTGAAACAAAGCTCGAATTTTCTTAATTATAAATTTAATTTGGTGAAATGATAACCAAGACACCTTCTTTAATATTTCGTAGATAAGATCGATAAATAATATCTGGGTTTATTCTTCGGAAACAACGAAAGTTGGATTGCTTTCAAGTTCACGAGTAGAACTCTCCCCGGAGTTTAATGACTCACCGAAGTCATTTAATTCAAACCCAGCTACTTCCATATCACCCACACTGTGGTATCTCCCCTTCTTTAAACCATTTATGTACTCCTTGACTCTTCTGGTCTTTTCCTTTACACCACCAGTTATATTAGACCTTCCACTATGGCCCAACATGAGCCAAGCGATCATAGACATAAGTACTGCAAAAATGAGAATACCGTACCAACGATGGGGCTGAATATACCATGTCAGCTCATTATGATCATCTGTGTTCTTTTCATAATCATAATAGTGATACACCTGGTTTGGATCTGGCTCAGTGTATTCCGGACGCTTCATGATACCGTTTTGTTCACTTCCATAATGGAAAGAGACCGGCGCAGGAGAGTATGTAAATCCGGATCTAGGAAGTGGTTTCGACTCATCATCATTCGAGCTTTTTGTATGGTTGTTGAATGCATTGATGTATTCATCATTAGAATAGAGAAGGGCTCTACCCAAGGTCCAAGAAAACTCGAATCCTTCGACTTTATCTACCAATCTCAATGATTTAAATTTATCTTGCAGTTTCACTTCATCTATACCAAATCTTGGGAAACCTAATCCCAAATGTAAGAAACTCAAAATCCAAGAAGACTTGAAACACAAATCAGTTAACTCATCCATTTTTAGCTGTTTTTTCTCAGGCTTAAATTTGTTGAGTTCAATCAATTCACTGTAAGATTTGGAGCATATTTTCTTTGTGTTTTCATAAATCACTTTATAATCATATTCTGAGTTATCGTCTTTAGACCTTTCTTCTTTGTTTGTCTGAATTTCATCGCTATATTGCATTAAACTTGTGAGTGCGTACCAGTAGCCACTCACACCAAAAAAGTGATTAACATCAAAATCAAAAGCGGGAATTAAGTCATTCAATAAACAGGAGCTCACTTGATCTCCTTTCTTATATTCATGACAGTCTCCCGAAACCATTGATCCATAAGTACTCATAGACAAAACTGGAAATATTGAGTTCATGCATTTTTCGAAATTGGAGTCACCAGTGAAGTCATGTCCTTCTTCATTCACTTTAAAATTACTGATGCACCCTTTGGGTAAACACGGGTCAGATATTGGAGGGGCGTAAAAGAACCCCGAATCATCGGAGGAGTTCCTCACTAATGAATCTAAATACTTATTGTGAGCTTGAGACATTCCTAATCCTAAGAAAGAATCAGAGTACACACTAAAGTTCAAATTTTTGGGCATTTTATATGTCGACGGCTTCTTATCTCCAGTACTTTCTAAATTGGGTAGCTCAAATAAGTTAATATGATACAAATTGTTTTGATGTTCTTCAATTTCTGTTTGATTCGGTTGAAAGACCATTTGTGTAGATGCTCCTCCCATATCTAACAACCCATATGTCGTATGATTTTTCCCATGCTGATGATTAAGAGGATTATCATAAGCACCTACGAGGTAATTGATTGCCAACCAGCCGTATAACCCTTCAATGTCACCATCTATTACATTTATATGGGAAGCACAATCCGGTAAAAAGAAATCAGAATTAGACTGGAAATAGTCACAAATGCTGTCCAAGATTTTTTGTTGTTCTGTAGGGGAAAGGAGTCTCATGCCTGCTGTAGAATGAAGAAATATAGGGGTTCTATAATGCTGGGATTTGGGTACAACTTGACTGGCAAGTGATAAAAGATGTTTTAGGTGATGATTACCGATCTTTTGGGGGCTGTTATTGAACGTGGAAATACCTGGCTTAAGCTTTTGTTTCCATTTCTTTTTGTGGTTAATCTTCGGAAGAACAACATTGTGAGCTTTGTCATCTTTGTCATTTCCTTTTCCTTCAGCCTTTTCCTTCTCTTTCCCTTTCCCCTTTTCTTTTTCCTCGCTATTGTCTTTCTTCGTTTCTTTATCTTTTCTATTCATATTCTCATTCTTGTTTTCTTCCTCCTTCTCCTCCTCCTCCTCCTCTTCTGTTTGACCATTGCCAGAACTATCATTACCATTGTCTTCAGAGTCTTCAGAGTCGTCTGTTATGTCCAATCGTTTTACTAGTTTAAAATCTTTGAATTGTTTACTCTCATTCAAATTGACTCCTGCAGTCAAAGCAGCACTCGGATTCAACCAATTATAAACAAATGTTCTAGAACCTTTGGACCCAGAATCCACAATTACTATGTAATCATAAGGTATGCCCTTTTTATTTTTCAAAGGACCAGGTTTAATTTTTTTATGACCCGATGTAGCTGCCATGAGTAGGAAAGTTAAGGAAAAAAAGTCTGCGAAAAGACTTGCAGCTCTAAAAGGGCTAATAATATATTATATATTAGATAGTATATATCCGGCTGGTAAGTCGTAAAGGCCATAAAATTTAAAAAGCAGAAGCCTGATGGCAAAAGGAAAATCATTACATAATCACACACTTCAGTTCATCTTTGACAATCGGATTTTGAATAGCATCAATTTGATCAATTAAAGATTCAAATGAAGTAGTGATATTTACATCATCTTTAACAGAAGTTTCTAAAAATCTACAGTTGAAAGACTGAGCCAAATTCTCACCTTCAGCTTTTTCAACCTGTCTTTGATAATTTAAATCTGATTTATTACCCACCAAAACCATGGGAATAGTATCACTACCAATAGCATTCAAAATTTTATCTCTAATAATTTCTATAACTTCAAAGGATTGATAGGAGGTTACAGAATACACAAGGATGTATCCATGGATTCCGACCAAATGTTTTTCATTGATCATACTAAACTCATCTTGGCCAGCAGTATCAAGAATTTCAATTTCATACTCCTTATTTTTATAAGCAAAGTTTTTACTAAATTGATTCTCAATAGTCGGGTAATAAGATTCCACAAAATAGTCTTCAACGAATCTTACGATCATTGAAGATTTGCCGACCGATCTTGAACCGACCACAGCAAACTTTCTAGCCTTTGCCATAACGAGATCCAGTAGTTGAGTGACCTTAATATTTCCAATAGAATGTCAGGAAACAGCAAGGTTGGATATTGTAATTTCAGCTCTATAGAGCTAGCTTTAGGTTGATCTTAACTAACACTTATCTCCTAGAATATAAGATTGTACCCCAAAAGTGCAGGTAGTAAAGTTAACAAGTTTTTCTCATTTGCGCAAAGGCCCTGCGAGGTGTGCCCCGCCTAGCATTCATTAATTGTTCCCTAGGGCGAGCGTATTTTGCACAAGAGTGGGGTGGAAGAGAAACTATTTAATTATTGAAAAAAGGCGGATGATAATAGAAGTCTATTCTTGAAAACAACCCAACTGAAGTAGGTGTAAGTTCTATTCATTACAAGATAGAAAGGTTGTATGAAGTTGAAGATAATTCTATAGCTAGTGCTTCCTATTTTTTTTTACTGTTTATTATGTACCACCGTAGCATACCCTATTGGAGCTTTTTGTGCATGCATTGCAGCATCTTCTATCTAAAATTTAAGCAATAGAATAATACTGCGAATTAGTGCAAGTCCAAGTCTAGTATAGTAGATAAGACTCTTGATAAGAAATGAATAGGGTAAATGCGATAAAAGGTTTATTAGCTTGGTTTGAACTTTAAACATGGTCTTTTGTGCTAGTGAAGGTTTTATTATTTTCTATTTGAAAGCACCTTATGACATACCATTTATGTGAAATTCACATTCTGAGTTCCGATTAGCCTTACCATGGGTGTTGGATTTTAATGGATTTTGGCTTGTCAATAAATTGAACAGTACAGGTCCTCGAATCTTTCTATGTATTGAATAAAACTCTATAAAACATATTAATGTGTAATATCAAGAACTAGGAAGGGCCCATTGTAAAACACTTAGACTCAAAACAACAATCAATATCGTCGAAGGAAGTGAAAATATAACGTAGCCCCAGAATAAAACACCAGACATTTCCTTTTGGTAGATTCCATTTAATTGAGTAATTTGACTCAATTGTATTGCAGGAGGTGAAGTGGTAAGGATAAATGCCACTAGTAAGAAAATAGGATCATCCAAAATACTAATCCTATAGAACTTAACGAGAAATGCAATAATGGGGAGAAGAATCAAGGAAGGTAAGACCATTCTCGAAATCAAAGATCCAAAGATAATCTTACGATAATTTTTAGAAGCAGGTGGTATATCCGACGATGGATATAGATTGGAACCTAAAACAATTAGTATTAATGGAATTGATACTGAACCAAGTTGTGTAACTGCTTTAGTAACAGTGTTAGACACAAAAGTCCCCTTTGTGAAAAAGAGCTTTTGTAATTGTGGAACTGACGCAACGACAATGGAAATTAACATTGCATACAAAGGTGGATTCATAAAGTCAAGAAATTTGGAAATATAATAATTACGGGTAACCTTAAAATACCATGAGTAATTTTGAGGATAGGAAACCTCAGAACTAGTGTCGGATACGTTAGTTTCACTTACGTTATAATTGTGATTATTATGATTAGAAAGTAAAGCATCTTGCAGTGAAAGATCACTTTCATCATCACTTTTAACCAAATGGTATGATATTAATTCGGCATGTGTCCTTTTACGTAGCAACTTATTGTAACCCCACAGCCATCTCAAAATTTGACCCAATTGTTGAAAGATAAGTAAATAAAGAATACCCCTCGAAGCTATTTGAGCTTTGGAATCATTTTGAATATCGTCCCAGAAAAGATTTGGTAACGTGTAAGCCAAGGACAAAGTTAAAGAAACCGGCAAACTGTTGGAATTACCGAATACTGCCATAGCAGTAACAAAATCAGTTTCTGGCTCATTCAACTTAAGGATATAACCCATTAAACGTGAAGAACCAAATGAAATCGAGGACATCAAAACGAAAAAAATGGGAATAATAACTAGATCAGCCATTTTTTCGAAAGAAAGGGATGGCGCTAGTTTACTAAAGACCAAACATGGTGTAAACAAATCAACATTCAAAGATGATATTACTTTTTGACCATTAGTATTTAGAAGACCAGATTTAGTAGCAAAAAAACCTGCTAAGCAAATTATCACAACTTGAAGTACGGCCTCAAATGTAAGACGAGTAATATCAAAATACGATAGCGCTGCTGAACTCGTTGATTCTGGAATGTTACTGCTCATAAAATAAGCGGTTGTGAAAAATATTAGAAAACTGTGGGTTGATTTATAATTTATATGTGAGCCGCGCTTCCCTGCGCACGTCCATATCGGATAAAACAAGTAGATGATGCAAGAGGCTGAGCGGGACAGACTAGAGCGCATATACTTCCGTTACCACTTAGTCGTACAAGCCCTTTGCAAACTCTTAGGGCGACTTAACCTCACCTACTTCTACTTTATGATCGTAATGATGGTGTGTGTCCAAAGGGCTAGTCTTAGGAAAAAGTCTGACTCGCGGTTATGAAGGAATCGCAGCAAAGATAAGAAAGATAGCTAATAAAGTAGGTATATAAAAGTGGAGATTTTTTGAACTTTGAGTTGTTTTAACTTTAAGAGACTTTACCTGAAATTCATTTTTTATTCTGTTTGATAGGTAAAGGCCCGTACTTTCAGTTCCCTCTTAGTGACTAAAAGATTTGTTGAATAAAAATGATCCGGAAACGAGAGGTTTTGAGAATCATTTCTTAATTACGTAGCAAGTTAAATGTATTGTTGCAAGTTTTTCGGAAATAGAATTATTTCACTAGTTTAGCTTTTTGTCTATAAGAATATCTGCTATTGCATATTTCAATTACCGCTTTCCAGGATCGTTAGACTTGTACAGGGCTTTACAGATTTAGCGTAGAAAGTGTGAACCCTGACTTCAGAGCACGTGTATACTATTTTTTCGCAGCCGAACAAGATAAGAGATTGCGACAAGCGGGGGTGGGGAGGAGAAAAGAATTAATCAAGTGACTAAAGCAAGTTACTGATAAGTCATGTCTTGCAATTTACAAAGCATATAGAACCGTAAGGTATTTACACCAATGTACTTGGGATATTTTCACTTGCATATATAGGTACTAGTTCAACTTCACTTGATGGGTTACAAATAATGGCGTAGCTTGAGCAACAGCAGATGGGACCACTCAAAGTATATACGATTGATATTTTGATTCTTGAGAGAAGATCTCATAAGCCAAAACTCTTCATTGGGATGGATAATTCTTAACTTTGATATTAAGTCAATGGAAGTATACTGTGTGTGTATCAATCATTTATTTATAGTTGCTTGCACACTGCTTAAGTACTCAGCTTTTCAAACTGCCTCTGCAAGGAGATACATGACAATAAATCATCGAATGTTAACTGTGGCTTTCTGAAATTAAGCAGTAGGAGTCTATCCCTGTTTTTAGTAACCCACTCAAATATATATGATCATCTTAAAAATACGTTGTTCCAATCCAGTACATGTGTGGATTAGATGTAATATAATGTGTGAGCACTTTCAATTCACAAAACCCATCGAAAGTTGTCGAGTATGAAAATAGTTACAAGAATATCACACAAAATGGCTGCAAATTTCTGGCCCCGCGCCCTATTGTCCCTGTCCCAAATTTATCTAAAGACTTCATAACGTGGAGGTATTCAAGTTCACACATCCTCAATTTTCAAACCATTCCGCTAAAAATTAAATCTACCGTTAACACAGACTCTAATTCCCTCCTCTTAAGTTTACATTTCCGTGAAGTTTTATTGATCCTTCTGAAGACTTCAAACCACCCCAGTTTCAGTGTCGCACCCATGTTTTTCTCATCGGACCGCGCGTTTCAACTTTGTAAACACAGCTACCCAACCAAACATGGAAGACTCCAGTTTCGACGACACAAGTACGTCGTTCGATCTCGACACAAGTAACGTTGGGTCGCTGACTCCACTCAATCTGTCATTTCTTTCACCCATAAAAAAGTTCGACAATTTGAACTTAAATAATCTCTCAGATATCCAAGAGGATGCGTTTGAAGCAGGAAATCAAACGGTTCGTGAAAGCCAATCAGAAGAAGAAGAAGAAGAACTACTAGATGATAAACCTGTGTTTTTAAACAAAAGGAAACGAGCCAATATATCTGATATTGATATGATAACCCCCACGTCTAACTACACGTCTCATTCGGGACCTACTTCTATGTCTATAGACCCACCAACAGGATCATTATCGAGTTTAAAGAATAGCTTTGCCCCTTCAGACTCTACACCTTGCCCAGTCCCTGCTAAGAAGAAGTTGAAGTTCAAGCTCGATAATACTCCTATATCCAAAAAGAAATTGTTGAACTTGTCACACTCCATCAAAACAAATGTGGCAGAAATGGACTATGAGTTCAATGAGTATCACGGTCATCGCAATAGTGATGGAAACGAACTGGATAGAGAGAGTTCTCCCATAGAGATTTTCAATCCGCAAGCAACCCCCATCTCACAATCAACACCTTCTAATTCCCGAGCCCCTTCTCCGGATATTCCATCAAGTGGTGAACCTGAACCATATGAGCCGTCACTTCCACAAGATCTAATTGAACCTTCGCTATCTCCGGAACCTGTCAATCATGCTTCAATTAAGTCTTTCAAATCTCTAGAAACTTCGAAGGTACTTGCTTTTCTGGTAAAAGATGAATCACCCCTAATTAGCACACCTGAAAACCATATAGCGCCTTCGGACGGTACCGCTTCAATGTCTGTAGGGCGTGTAACACCGTTAAATTGTATTACCTCTTGTGACCGTACTTCAGAAGGACCCCCTGTAACCCCGCAATCCAACGTCATACACTCAACACCTTACAAACTCATAAACAATAATATTCAATACGAAGTAATCGCAGACATAACAGGAGATGATGATATTCACATAGCAGACCAAAGAATTGAGCTCTCAGATGATGAAACGCATGAAAATCCGAGAGCCAATGATCCATACTTGAAAGAACCACCCGGGAGAAACAAAATTGATATTAGACATTCCTATATGAACAATTCATTCAGGGTACCCCTAATCGAGATACCCAAAAAAAAAACGGACCTTCTTGCATCCATTACTCAAGAAAATCTACTAGAATTTTATGAATTCATTAAGTTACAGGATGAACAGCTCATCGAACTTCTTCGGCAGGAACGTATTAAATGGCATCCAGACAAATGGTTCGGAAAACCATACGATAAAGACGTGATTCATGCGGTGTCAAGTTGTTTGAACGCATTAAACGAACCAAGAAATAGTAAAGACATTACGAGATCATGATTATATATAGATTATAAATACATTACTACTATTATTGTACATCTGCAGGAGTGGTCTCCTTTTCATCTTGATCAACTTCGATACCCTCCGTTTCACCTTCAATTTCACCTTCTTCCTCGAGATCTTCCTCTATATCTTCTTCTATATCTTCTTCTATGTTCTCTTCATTCTTGTCATTCACCGTATCAACATCATCGCCCTCCTCTTCCTCTCCTTCCTCTTCCTCTCCTTCCTCTTCCTCTCCTTCCTCCTCCTCTTCATCTTCGTCATCATCGTCCTCCTCTTCATCTATTGGTTGTTCAGGAGGATATTCTTCACCAGCATTTTCATTGTCCCACACAATATTAAATCTTGTTACTCTTGGCTTTTCAGCCAATATATTTCTGACAACTCTGTCCACTTGCACTTTGGTGGGAGGATTCTCTCTCAATTCCTCAGTATCGTATTCATTATTCACATAATATCCCACCCTTACAAATTCTCTATCAGCATAAGAGC
Source organism: Yamadazyma akitaensis (assembly GCA_030581475.1). Taxonomy (NCBI): domain Eukaryota; kingdom Fungi; phylum Ascomycota; class Pichiomycetes; order Serinales; family Debaryomycetaceae; genus Yamadazyma; species Yamadazyma akitaensis. Next base: position 733,577 of record JAKTTN010000006.1, read on the forward strand.
AGCTCAATAGAATGACAGTCACGCTCACCAATTCACTAGCAGGTATAAGTTCTGGAGAAGGAGGGTCAGCTTGAAAAACAAACTTGTTAACACCAACGGGGACTGGTCCAACTAAAATAGAGTCTAATTCCTGATCATGGTCTAACGAACGAGATGAGCCAACATAGGTTAATTTCCATTCTAAATCATCTTTTAAAGGTTCCAAACATTCAAACGTGATTTCAAACTCATATGGGTCGGAAAACTTAGCTGGGTTATTCAATACTTCAATTCCTAATAATGATACAATGGACATGGTAATTGGAGGAACGCGTTATATTTTTCAGGTTTGAATCGCGAGAACTTCGGTTTTGATGAGCCTAACTGCGATAACAGTTTTTTTTAGTGCGACATCAATGGCACTTTCCCCTGTGTACAACCAGTCTGTACCGCGAGAGGAGTTCGAGCTCCTTGACCTCTTTTCCGTGATTGAAAATGAGGATGCAATAAACTCACTGAGACTATACATTTGATCTAAATATGAGTGACCTGGATGAAATGATAGAGAAAGAGATTGAAAAATTCGATGGTGATATCAGCAAATTCTATGCACATCTCCAAGAAAGTTTTGACTCAAAGTATAACAGGCTGGTTAAACTTTTTAATGAAGAAAGAGACGAAAGAAAGCTATTGAATTTTTTCAAGAGACGTAATAATGCCATACTTGATTTGTTAGCTGATTCTGAAGGACATGATAACAAGGATATAACTGAAGAAGAACTCCATTTAAGAATAGATAATCTTGTACTGATCAATCTGAAGTTAAAAGATTTGAAGGTGTTGAAAAATTTGAAGAACGTTCGAGTGAGTACTGATTTGAAGTTGAACTTGTTATTGGAGGAGTCAATCACCGAACTTGAAATAGATGATTCCACTTCCATCGAAAACAATCCAGAGGATATAGAATTCTGGTTGAGGAGGAATTATTCCAATTTGGTTTTTTCTAGATTCAAACCTGTCTATCATAGGAATAATAGAATATGCAAACCAGATAATAATTTGGACTTGAACAATAGTTTCCATATGTATCATTTCAACGCAAAAAAGAGGAAGAAGACTGAAAAAGAAAGTAAATGATTTCTGTATACTAGAAGTACATATAATGATCATACATTCGTTATCTAAAGTTATTTTTTCTTTTACTCAATAGTTCAAGAAGGTTAGTGTCTTCGGTGAACAAACTGAATATGAACGATCGCTTTTTGAAATTGAAATTAGAGTTATCAATGAATTTTATGAGTTTCATAAAAAGATCATAACTGAAAAGTGAAGAGAAATTTTTCTTTAGATACATCAATTCCTTCGTAGGTTGCTTATCCAATTTTGTTAAATTTGAAGGAAACTTAAAAATAAGTTCAACAACTAGCTGTTCATCTTCACATAAATCGTCAAATGTATGAAATTGTACTTTATCCGATCTACTAAAGTTTAATGATGGGAAGGAATTATCGAAAAAGTTCAATCCCAAATTCTTGGGGTACCCAAAATTGGAGAATTTGTCGACTTTATCATATTTAGTCACCCATTCATTTTCATCTAGAGCCTCAACTCCCTCATTATTCAATGCCATTTTTCCTATTTGATAAAAAATCAAACTTTTGATTCCCCAATTGTCACACTCATGAAACAGCTGGATGATAAACTCGAGGAATTCAAATTCTAACAACTGTACACCATAATTTGAAGAATTGATTTCTCCTAGTATCCAAAGATTTTGTTTCAAGTTCTTCAACTCATGATCAGTCAATGGTTGCTCATTTTTGGTGACCTTCTTTAACCCTAGTTCAATATCACTAGTTAAAATTTGTATAAAATTACTACTAACATTATAGTTTTGAAAGTAACTCATCCCTTCCCTTGTATCCAATAAACTTTTGAGGAAAAAGTTGTATTTCATAGGATTACTGAATGTAAAGTACGGAAATAGCTCCTTGTTAATTTTGTACTCATAGAACTTGAGTATGTCAAAGGATTTTCTGCATTTAATCCACCCATCAAAGTTCTGTTTGATGTAATTGAACTTAGATAAGTAATTGAAACCATCCGGTATGAGTAAGAATTGGTCGAGTAACGCTAAACCCTTTTGAGATTTAGCAAAAATCGAAGTCGGAGGGTTGAACTTCAATATAAGCTTTAAGTAGTTCAAATCCCTATCTTCAATATAAGCACCATATAATTGATCTATCAATTGATCAGAAACACTTTTCTGGTACAAGTTATAACAGATGAGTTTGACTAGCGTCAACTTATCTAATTTGAAAAAATCAAGTATATCTATGACTTTGAGTTTCAATGATGTGTTTGACACACTTAAAACCTTAAAGAGTAATCTGTTGGTCTGGCGGGTTCCAAATTTCAAGTTTTTAAACAAAGTCAAAAGAAATGTATTATTAGATTTGGAAACATCGCTCGCATCGATTATATCTTCAATCAATTGAAAAAATTGCCATTGATTCAAAATTTTGGTGCCATGAGGGGACTCGCTCAATTTCCCCACGAATTTCAAGTAGCCATAATTCAAAGTATGGGTCAAATTACGTTCACACAAAATGGGGTTTCTGGCTCTAATCCCACTGAAAGGATCTATTTGAGCAAATATCTCTGCCATTTGAATCATAATCTTATTTTTATAAAGGTATTTTATACCTCCTTGATGTAGGGTGAAGACCTCAAAGATCAAAACACCAACTTGAATAATTTTTGATTTATCCTTGATCTTACCAGCGAGGTTGCAAAACCTGAATTTGAACGGCCTATAGAAACTTAATAGACGCTTGTAGAATTTTGGTTGTTTATCCATGATTTCCATGAACTTCCTTTCCGTCTTCAAAGGGCCTTGGAACACTTTGAGAATTAAATCCCAATCCCAACTATTGAATTCCTTTATTGTCAACACTTTTGTTGCGTTGACAAGAGACTTGAATTCACTATCATCCATTTTAAGAATCGGCTTATGTATGTTTCCTAACAAACCAGCTAGTTTCGTAGTTTGAGGTGTATAACCAAGATTTAAGTTGTTCATTTTGATCAACGATGTTAAATTGATGTCGTTGGAAAGGTCCAAATTGAATTCTGGGGGTAGATAAATTTTGCTGTATTTGAATAGATGCGAGAGTAGCAAAATGACTTTATCGTTCAAAGTGGATTCAACATTTTTGATCAACAAATCTAGAAGACCCACTTTAATCAACACAAATGTAAGTAATCCATTATAGTGATTCAAATAATGATTGATAATTTGGATCCCACTCTCATGAGAGTCCCCTGGAGTAGAATCATACATGAATTCAGTTTTAGAATTGAACTTAGAGAAAAACTCCCCTATTTGTGAAGTTCTTAACCAAGGAAGTACCTTAATGCCTAATATGTCTAATAGTATATCTAGAATTAGATCTTTCAATTTGGAATCATTACTTTCCAAATTATTCACCAAGTCTGAAAGAACTTGAAAATTGTTTAATGAAAAACAAATGAATCCGTTCCAATTTTTCAAAAGAACGGTTATGAGGAATGCAATCTTTTGAAGTTTTTGAGTACGTTGTTTCGTAGGTTGTAATAACCCTTCTTCATCAAACACAGAAGTCAAGCTATTGAGATTATAACCATTTCTGAAAAATTGTTTAAATTCGTCTATCTCGAGTAGTTTGAGAATTATTAATAAACAATTGATCAGAATTGAAACGTTGGAGTTACTTGTCAAGATTCTGATCAATAAGTTGAATCCATCAGCATGGTAAATCAACTGGGGGTTGAGGATTGATAATTCTAGAAGAAGCTCTGTAATAATATGTTTCAATTCACTGTTTATCACAAATAAGTCGTCGTCAAGAAGTTGAACTAATGATTTGACGACTCCCATGGATAAATAATTCGTTCCACTTTCAATTATTAAGAATTTGTAGATCAATTTGACAGCATATAACTTTTCAACTTCTGAAGATGTATCCGTGGATAAGGTTATGATCAAATATATAAGGATTTTATTCTGAACCAACGTATATAATGAATCTTCGTTAACGATGCAACACCTCAAAATCTTATAACTACACGCTCTAATCTGAGGTGTTTTGCTATATAACATAAAGCTGATTCTGTTAATTATATTTTGAAGGGCCAAATCATCCTTCAATTCGGGATTTTCAACTAATAAGTCCACTAGCTTATTGCTATTATCTACTATGGTTTGATTAGCTTCATCACCTTTTTCTTTAACGGAAAAGTTTTGGAGAATTTCACTCAAGATCCATGAAGGTGATTGAGTGGCTTCTATCGATTCTGAGGTTTGATGATCGTGTTTAAGGCTCGATATTGAAACCGACCTTATTCGAGTATCCATTACGGTGATGGAATTCGCGCGTTATCAGCCTATATAGAAAGAGATCAAAGTGTCATGTGGGGGTGGAATAAGGAAAGGTGGGAGTTGCTTCCTGTTTAATATATAATGATAATTGTTCCTCTACAGATCAGTAACGTAGGGGCCACAAAACACACAAACATTCATTGGGCATATCAGTAATTAAATTAGAGCGACAAGAGCTTTTTAGTTCGAATTTCACCGTTCCTGCATAACACCTCACAAATTACGGCCCAACAAAGATTTCTAACATCGTTTCGATGGAAACATGCTCAGGCTTTTTCAACAAAGATCAATAAGGTGGAGCAGAGACTGCGTAATGATCTAATAAGTAACAATTAGATTACCATTCATTTGTTATTTCGCTAGTCAGTTGAAATTGAAGTTAGCGAGTCAATAATACAACTATTCTAAATAATACAAACCCAATATTAAAGATGGCATAATCTTTCTAACTTTACAAGATAAAGTAACTTGATCATAGTTTCATTGCAACCATGATAAGATCAAATTTAGAGTTCCCTTACGGCTCGTTACCGTAACTGCACGACATAATTTACAGTTGTCTCCCTCCGCAACCCCACTGATTTCGCACCCCATTTACTAATTCATCTTGTTCCACCAGCTGATTGGTTCCATCACGACCTGCGCTCAGTTTAAATCCGCTAAGAATAGAACAGTCATCAATTGCTCAACTCCGGTTGGCTGAACTGCTCTCCATCATCAAACCGCTTGATTCGTATTTACTGATGAGCACTTGTAAAGAAATCTTTGCCTAAATTTTCTCTTCACCTCTTGTTTCGAATGTTCTATTGAAGCCACATTATCCATATCCGAACCGTTCCGTATAGAGGCGGTAAAAAATTGGTGCCTGTGTACGGAGTTACTAGATAATGATAATCCGAATCCCTCAATTAATAGATTGTTAAAAATGTAAATCGATCGGTTCTCCCCGATACAAATTTATTTCGCACACTCGAAACCTTGTGTTTCCAAAAGGCTCAAACGCAACGGTCAAACTTCACCTATATACGTTTAATTAGTGTAGGATCATACAGCAAATAACGCAAACAAGTCATCTCATCTAAGCTTCAGTTAAATCAAAAAAGATCGGCAAGTGGACAGGACAGACAGTAACCGAAATCCGGCGCGACATCCATGTTACAAGGTCGTGGAAGAGTACGAGGAATTTTAGATCTTAAACCAGGAGAGCTTAGTTCATATAAAATAGGTCTATTGTAAGCAAATATAAAGTCACAGTTCATATCCGTACTAATATGGTGAAATACTTACGGGGTCTTGTTTGTTCAGTGTGCGGTCAGAGTTTCTTTTACTTCAGCGCAATACCCTCTAATGTAAAGTGTTCAAGTGGAACGAATGAAATTGCCTGATTAAGCCAGAAAATAAAACACGTACCTTAACTACTCTTTTGCAATCAAAACTTATGGAAATTCGAAAAAGGTTGTAAATAACGGTTTACATTTTCATTACCTTACGTATCAACTAATTCACTGAATAGACTTTTCTTTGGTGACCAGAATGTCATAGAGATTATGAAATGATACATCCATGATATCATTTTTTGTATATCCTGCACAGTATCTGTCGTGGGGGAGGTCACTCAATGTCGCACCCCCGATTTTGACGATTTTTTACAGGTTAATGCGCGACAACTGCGACTGGAAAAATCCTCCCCTCGCACCAGATTGCCGCAGTCCTGACCTATTGTTAGTACTAGGTCAAAAGATCTCCCGCCAGCGCCGCGCCATCTTCTAACCCCCCCTCCCCCGAATTTCCGTTCTCCTCTCAACCTTCATATATAAAATTTCCTTTCCCAGTCAAAATTAATCGATTTTTTCTCTAGACTGATAAAGAACATATTTTGCTTTTTTTTATTTGCCTACTGAACTAGAGTAATCAGGAATATTATTACATTTTTGACTATCAAGTTTATGTACAATTTGACTCCCAATCAACTCAAATAAAATTTCCTACCCTTGATTTTATTGAAACTTTTTACCTCGCCCATTTCTGTATTATATTATTGTATGAGTTCATAAAAAAGTATGACCCAAGTATCAAGAAGAAGATTATCTTTGTTTTCATTTGGATCCAACACAGGTTCTTCAGCATCAGCTCCTGTTACTGGACCGGCTCCTGCTACTAGTCCAACATCAAATTCTAATAGTGGCCAATCAATTTCCACCCCTACAACATCAGTATCAAGTGTTCTGGCTGCTCACCAAAATAAAACCATTTCTGGTCAAAAACCAAGGCAACAACCGACCAAACTTTCAGTGAATACTAGTCCAGATATTCCACCAAGTCATTACCCAAACTCTCCAACCCTTTCAAACACTACCGCCTCCCCAACTATTGAACCAGAATTAAATATCTTTGAAAGATCAGTTCAAGATAATTGTTCATTCCCTGAAACAACTTCCAGAAGACCTACATTATCCCGCTTGCGTTCTCGTCCTGGCCAAGGGTCTTCCATTTCTTTATCAAACTTCAAAAATGAGGATTACATTCCTCCCGCTTTAGATGCTACCACATCTATCTTAAATGATAGCAACACCAACCTCGACGATGTAGATATTATCTACTCTCTGCGTCGTAACTCAAGTGTTATAGGTCTTAATATGGCTTTGGGCCGTGGAACTCCAAGTAGAAAAAACTCGGTGTACTCCATGAGCCAAATACATCACCAGTCTAATCCTTCGGTTTCAAACCCTCAACTGTTCCTGGGTTTCACTCTGCAAACGCTTGGACCTGGATACCTGGCTCCCAATCTGTCAAATTCAGCCATTCCAGAACTTACTGCACCTTCTGTTTCACATTCTCAAAATGGAGCTCATCCAATTTCTCCAACCCTGCCTCCAAAGTTGAGCAGTAGTAAATCATCAATCTCATTTTACTCTTACGCAGACATGTTGAATAATGATGAATATGCTAAGAGACCATCTTTCAAACAAAGCTATAGTCAAGGTATTATTCCAAGCAGGAAGAACTCTGTCGCCTCCTCAAAAAGTAATTGTGGACCTAGTGGAATTTCAAAAAAGTTCAACACTAATTTAAATAAATTTTTAATCAGTCCTGAATCCTCTGATTCTGAAGATGATGTCCGCTCAAACAACAAGTCTCTCAATGACAATGAGAGCCTTGTGTCTTCGTCCATTGGTGACTGTTTAAGACAGACAAAGACAGAGATCAGTGGAAGCACTTAAACTTAGAGTAATGAAATTTATTATGTTAAAAGGTCCAATATTTTTTTATCCCCAAAGATATTTATATCAGTGTATACTATGTACTTAATGGATAGGTTCGTTTATTTCGTTATAAGTAGTTTTTACGGTTTGCAGTTCTAATGAATCTCTTTAATTGCCATTCAACATCGCTATCCTTATTATCAATTGTTCCTAATCTTAATTCAAAGAGTTTCATTTCAAATCTAGGTCCGATTTCACTTATCTCAACACTATCTTTTGTTTTCACGTATACATGATGTCTAACAGAGATATAATCGTTCTTGTTAACAAACGTTATAACTCTACTACTATTCTTCTTTTCTCCTGGTGGAAATAAATGTTTCAATACCTGCACAACTCTTTCTCCAAGTTTTGTGTTGAAGCCTTCGAATATCAAATGTGGATAGCTCTCTGAAACATTACCCATATTTGGTAAATCATGTCTTAATTTAACGTTATGCAAAGTGAAAATGCAGCTTGGCCCATGAGGGAAATGATTGATGGTTAGTGATGTTGGTACACCTCTATGCTCATGTAGAATAATCATGTCATTCATACCCGATTTCTGGCAAGATTCAACTAATTCAGGTATGATATAATTACCTCTATTCAACTTTATGGAGTTAGGGAACATTAATTTGATTTCTTTACTGAATTGAAGGAGTTTGACACTGGGATTTCTGGAAGTAGTAACAATCATACGAGGCTCCACAATCCCACTGGTACTAGCATATTCATCATCAACGTTGACTTGTTCACTTTCGTCATAAATGAAATTCTTTTGAAGTGATTGGTCTTCACTCAACTCTTTCGACAAAGGTTTACCTGACGCCAAAGCCGATTTTAGTTGTTGTCTCTTTTCAGTTAACTTAGCTTCTTGTAATTCCACAGCCTTCCTGTACAAGTACTCTCTTCTTTCTCTTGCTTGTTTACGAATCATACTGATTATATGGGTGAGAAGAAATATTTTCGCGATGAGAATGGCTGCGAATTCTTGATACAGCTCCAAAGAGGATCCTGAGTATAGACTCATATAAGAATGGTTGAGGATACAGACATATTAATAGGAATTTCAGTGAGTGAGGTTAAAAAGGAGACCAAGCCTATTGACTGAGATTCAGTTGTATGTTAACAAATTTCTTTGTTTTACGTAGTTTTATTGATAGAAGCGAGCCGGCATATCTATCTGTTTAATTACAGACACAAAGAGCAGAAGGCGTTTCCAAACATGATTACATTCTCATATTCTTTGGCCTTACCATACAGTCCATTACATTTCTTGTACAGGTTTTTGACTTTTGGTTGCAGGTACAGCATCTCTGAAAAGCACAGATTAGCCCATTGAAATTGAGTCTTCAAGTTAGAGAACTTGGATGCTACTTCCTTCTCAAAGTTGTGCAACTACAGGGCGACTCTCACCGGACACAGATGTCTCACTTGACTTTAACGTCAAGGCCACTTCTTGAAACGATTGAGGGTTGTATGCGAAACGCTGCGCTATCAACGTCACTAGAAGCACCAACAACAATATGGTACTTGTAGATCCAAGATTATTGTCTTCAACGACAGCAGGAAATTTTCTTCCTGAAGTATCTCTAGGGAGCCTGACTGATAGAATAATTTTTTTTGGTTCTATGTACTGTACTCTTCACCAATAGTAGACAAGACTTTGCTTCGTCTTTAAGAATTACTTAGCAACAACTCTCCCAAATTAAATAGAGGAGTCGTTAAGGAGATAAATGCCCTTAACTCTTGTTACTTTAAGCGAAGTAACTTTCAAACTTAATGTGGTGATATCCCTACTATCGACTACGTACAAAGTGGGAGCGTAGCATATCTCGATTATTGAGTGTGTCTGAACACATTCCACAAATATTGATTAGTATTACCAGAAATAAGTAAACTTAAAAGTCATCTCGCCTTGATCCTGCATAGGGTAAACGCAATAACCGTTATTCACAAAGTATATAAATTTGTTTGATCAATAGGAATAACTTCTTTAGCAAAATCGATCTATTCTGAGCTATGCCCATCACGAGACTTGCTACTACTTCCAAGGTTTGTCTCACAATGTCAGCTTTCCTTTTGCAAAAACTAGGCTGCTTTCAACTTGAAAAGTGCTAGTCACACTACAACAGGCAAAAAAAATTTTCATCTACATACAGGAAGAAGAATGTGCATAAAGTGACGTTATATGCCGATGCGAAGACTGAAAAATTTTTGAAATGAAAATCTCTACTATAAAAGGAAGAGGATGGAAGCCGGGGTTGTGCTATTTTATTTTATTTTCTTCCTTCTCTCTCCTCTCTTCTCTTCTTCTTCTCTTAATAAACCAAGGCTTTAATTTATCATCTAATCTGTTAGAGGTACGTTTATTAAGAGTTGAAGTTGTTTGTAACTTCTCTACTCGCTAGTGTTCGCTGCAAGTCTCTAGTCTTAGTCACTTTTGCTCCTCATTTGGGTTATCCGATTTATGGTTCTGTTTACGCTTTGATTCGATTTCATTGCATTACTGATCTTGAGTTCATCCATTTGATTCCGAAGCTTAAAAAACTAAATGCTCTACGAATCCGATGCTAGACAATGAAATCACAGATTAAAACGGATATATCTTGTTAAGGGGTCCAGTTTTCCAACGACGTGATGAGATTGATTTGGTAAAAAAAGTTTAACGCGATGCCCATATAAAATTTCTCGTACTAACCTAATCCTTAGTAAATTATTATCTATTTCATCTGGTATAAAAAAAGAATAGAACTCCCCCCAATTAACTACCCCCAAGTTAAATAAGTTGTATCCTTTGCTTTATCCAAATTTTTTCTAATCCCCCCAAAAAAATAGTAGATAATTATTAACAGAGATGGCTAAACTTTCCTCCCCAATTTCGCCTCCAATGGATTCTACTGGTGATAAGATGATCACTTTGGAGACACAAGATGGTACGGCTTTACAAGGTTATTCTTTTGGTGCTCCAGTTTCTGCTGCTGGTGAAGTGGTTTTCCAAACTGGTATGGTTGGTTACCCAGAATCCATCACTGACCCATCTTATGAAGGCCAAATTTTAGTTATTACTTACCCATTGGTTGGTAATTACGGTGTTCCAGACCGTGAATTGAAAGATGAAGATGTCCCAGATTTACCAAAATACTTTGAATCTTCCAAAATCCACATTGCTGGTTTAGTTGTTGCTCATTATACTGAAGAGTACAGTCACTTCTTGGCTAAATCTTCTTTAGGTCAATGGTTGAAGGAGCAGAATATTCCTGCCATTTATGGTGTTGATACAAGAGGTTTGACCAAGAGATTAAGGCAAGGTGGTTCCACCTTGGGTAGATTGTGTTTCCAAAAACCAAAGTTGGCCAGCGAAGCTATTTTGGCTGATCCTGAATGGACCAAAAACTTTGAAATCCCTGAATGGGATGATCCAAATGTCAAAAATTTGGTTGCCAAAGTCTCCACCAAAGAACCAAAGCTTTACACCCCCTTGAAGGATGCCAAGTTAGGTAAAAATGGTAAGGTGATTAGAATCTTAGCCATTGACGTCGGTTTAAAATTCAACCAAATTAGATGTTTCGTTAAAAGAGGTGTCGAATTGAAAGTGGTCCCATGGGATCATGATATCTCTAAGGAACAATATGATGGTTTGTTTATCTCCAACGGTCCAGGTGATCCTCAGGTCATGGAAAAGACTGTTCAACAAATCAAGAAAGTTTTGGATGATGCTGCTACCCCTATCTTTGGTATTTGTTTGGGTCATCAGTTGATGGCTAGAGCTTCTGGTGCCTCTACTTTGAAGTTGAAGTTTGGTAACAGAGGTCATAACATCCCTGCTACTTCCACCATAAGTGGTAGATGTTATATTACTTCCCAGAACCATGGTTTCGCTGTTGATACTAAGACTTTATCTGATGGCTGGAAGGAATTGTTTGTTAACGCCAATGATGGTTCTAACGAAGGTATCTACCACGACTCATTACCATACTTTTCCGTCCAATTCCATCCTGAATCTACTCCTGGTCCAAGAGACACCGAGTTTTTATTCGATGTTTTCATTAACACTGTCATTGAACACAATAAGACTGGCGCCTTGAAGCCAGTCGAATTTCCAGGTGGTAAAGTAAGCGACAATTTGGCTGCTCACCCAAGACCAGATGTTAAAAAGGTTTTGGTTTTAGGTTCTGGTGGTTTATCCATTGGTCAAGCTGGTGAGTTTGATTATTCTGGTTCCCAAGCTATCAAAGCTTTGAGAGAAGAGGGGATCTATACTGTTTTGATTAATCCAAATATTGCTACCATTCAAACTTCTAAGGGTTTGGCTGATAAAGTTTATTTCTTACCAGTTACTCCTGACTTCGTTAGAAAGGTCATCCAATTTGAGCAACCCGATGGTATCTATTGTACTTTTGGTGGTCAAACAGCTTTGAACGTTGGTATTAAATTGAAGGACGAATTTGAAGGTTTGGGAGTTCAAGTTTTGGGTACTCCAATCGAGACTGTCATCACTACTGAAGACAGAGAGTTATTTGCTAGAGCAATGGATGAAATCGATGAAAAGTGTGCTAAATCTGAAGCTTGTTCCACTATTGAGGAGTCCATCAATGCTGCTAACAATATAGGCTATCCATTAATTGTGAGAGCTGCTTACGCTTTAGGTGGTTTGGGTTCCGGTTTTGCTGATAACGAAGAAGAATTGGTTGCCTTATGTGAGAAGGCCTTCGCTACTTCTCCTCAGGTTTTGGTTGAAAAATCCATGAAGGGTTGGAAAGAAGTTGAATATGAAGTTGTCAGAGATGCCTTCGACAATTGTATCACTGTTTGTAATATGGAAAACTTTGATCCTTTGGGTATTCATACTGGTGACTCTATTGTTGTAGCTCCATCCCAAACACTTTCTGATGAAGATTACAATATGTTGAGAACTACCGCTGTCAATGTTATTAGACACTTGGGTGTTGTTGGTGAATGTAACATTCAATACGCTTTGAATCCGTTTTCCAAGGAATACTGTATCATCGAAGTTAACGCTAGATTGTCCAGGTCTTCCGCATTGGCTTCTAAGGCAACAGGTTATCCATTAGCTTATACTGCTGCCAAATTAGGTTTAAACATTCCTTTGAATGAAATCAAGAATTCTGTCACCAAATCTACCTGCGCTTGTTTCGAACCATCCTTGGATTATGTTGTTGTGAAGATTCCAAGATGGGATTTAAAGAAATTCACCAGGGTTTCTGCTTTGTTGTCTTCGTCCATGAAATCTGTCGGTGAAGTTATGTCTATTGGTAGAACTTTTGAGGAAGCTATTCAAAAGGCTATAAGATCTATTGACTACCATAACTTGGGTTTCAATCAGACTGCTGCTTTGATGTCTATTGATATTGACAATGAATTGCAAACACCATCTGACCAGAGATTGTTTGCCATTGCTAATGCATTTTGTGATGGATACTCTGTGGATAAAGTTTGGAAATTAACCAATATTGACAAGTGGTTCTTGAACAAGTTACATGGTTTAATTCAATTCGGTGAACACATTTCGTCTTTTGGTGTCAAAGAAAATCTACCAGTTAACGTCTTGAGACAAGCTAAACAATTAGGTTTTGAAGATAGACAAATTGCTAAGTTTTTAAACTCCAATGAAGTTGCTATCAGAAGATTAAGAAAGGAGAAAAACGTTATCCCTTTCGTTAAGCAAATTGACACTGTCGCAGCCGAATTCCCAGCTTTTACAAACTACTTGTACGTAACTTACAATGCTGATAGTTCTGATGTACAATTTGATGAACATGGTGTTATTGTTTTGGGCTCTGGTGTTTACAGAATTGGTTCTTCTGTTGAATTTGACTGGTGTGCTGTCAGAGCTATTAGGACTTTAAGAGAGAACAATACTAGAACCATTATGATCAACTATAATCCGGAAACCGTTTCTACTGATTACGATGAAGCTGACAGATTGTATTTCGAAACCATTAATTTGGAAAGAGTTTTAGATATCTATGAATTGGAGCAAAGTTCAGGTGTAATTATCTCTATGGGTGGTCAAACTTCGAACAACATTGCTTTGCCACTATACAGACAAAATGTTAAGATTTTAGGTACCTCCCCAGAAATGATTGATTCTGCTGAAAACAGATACAAGTTCTCCAGAATGTTGGATAAAATTGGTGTCGATCAACCAGCTTGGAAGGAATTGACTTCAATTGAAGAAGCTGAAGAATTCGCTGAAGCTGTATCTTACCCAGTCTTGGTGAGACCTTCTTATGTTTTATCAGGTGCTGCTATGAATACTGTTTACTCCAAAACTGATTTGGCATCATACTTATCTCAGGCTGTTGACGTTTCTCCAGACTACCCTGTTGTCATCACCAAGTACATTGAGAATGCTAAGGAAATTGAAATGGATGCTGTTGCAAAAGATGGTAAAATGATCATGCACATCGTTTCTGAACACGTAGAAAATGCTGGTGTCCACTCTGGTGATGCTACTTTGATTGTTCCTCCTCAAGATTTGGACCCAGAAACCGTTAGAAGAATCGTTGAAGCTACAGCTAAAATAGGTAAAGCTTTAGACATTACCGGTCCTTACAACATTCAATTTATTGCAAAGGATAATGATATTAAGGTTATTGAGTGTAACGTTAGAGCTTCAAGATCTTTCCCTTTCATTTCTAAGGTTGTTGGAACTGACTTGATTGAAATGGCCACAAAGGCTATAATGGATATTCCAGTTACTCCATACCCAAACCAAGATTTACCGGAAGAGTACTGTGCTGTTAAAGTCCCTCAGTTCTCTTTTTCCAGATTGGCTGGTGCCGATCCAATTTTGGGTGTTGAAATGGCTTCCACTGGTGAAGTTGCCACGTTCGGCAGAAACAAGTACGAGGCTTACTTGAAATCTTTAATTTCTACTGGTTTCAAATTGCCAAAGAAGAACATCTTATTCTCGATTGGCTCTTATAAGGAAAAACAAGAATTGTTGCCTTCTATTAAGAAGCTTCACGAACTAGGATTCAAGATCTTTGCTACTGCTGGTACTGCTGATTTTCTTAAGGAGCACGAAGTACCTGTTCACTATTTAGAAGTTTTAGGCAAGGATGAAGATCAAAGATCTGAATACTCTTTGACTCAACATTTGGCCAACAATTTGATTGATTTGTACGTTAACTTGCCATCTGCCAACAGGTTTAGAAGACCTGCTTCGTACATGTCTAAGGGTTATGAATCTCGTCGTATGGCTGTTGACTACTCAGTTCCTTTGGTCACCAATGTTAAATGTGCTAAACTTTTGGTTGAGGCTATGGCTAGAAATATTTCCTTCGATGTTTCTAAGCTTGATGCTCAAACTTCTCACACTACTGCTGAATTACCTGGTTTGGTCAACATTGCTTCATTTGTCCCATCTTTCGAAGACTTCAGTGCTTCGTCAAAAGCTTCTTTAACTGCTGGTTTCACTTACAATGCCTTCTTACCTCAAACATTGGAAGGTACTGCTGTCATTGACAGTGACAGCTTGAACGAAGCTATTGATCTTGCTTCTAACAAGGCTTTCACAGACTTCTCTTTTTACATTGCTGGTTGTGAAGATAATTCTCAACAAGCAGCTGACGCTGGAAGAGAGGCAGGTGCTTTGTTTTTACCTTTTAATGAATATGCTAACTCCAAGGTTTCTTCTATTTCTGCGCACTTTGCTTCATGGCCAGAACAGAAACCTATCATTACTGATGCTAAGGCAACAGACTTGGCGTCTGTTTTATTATTGGCTTCGTTGCACAACAGATCTATCCATATCACAGGGGTTTCTTCTAAGGAAGATTTGGATTTAATCAAGATGGCTAAGATAAAACAATTGCGTGTTACCTGTGACGTCTCCGTCTACTCTTTGTTCTTGTCTCAAAAAGAGCATCCTGGATTGAACTTCTTACCTACTGTTGAGGATCAAAAGGCTTTGTGGGAGAGTTTGAGTGAGATTGATTGTTTTAGTATTGGTGTCGTTCCATATCTTGTTGCTAAAGCCTTGGGTCAAAATATCACGGCTGGTTTAGGAGTTGAAGCTGCATTGCCATTGTTGTTGACTGCTGTTACTGAAGGTAAATTAACAGTTCAATCTATTATCGAACACTTCCATGATGCTCCTGTTAAGATTTTCAATTTACCAAAACAAGATGCCAAAGTTGAAGTTGATTTGGACAGAAAGATTACCGGTTTGGTGTTCGACAAGCAAGTCTCTGGTTTTATTAACCGTGTTAGTGTCCACAACGAAACTGTCTGCTTAGATGGTAACATTGTCGTCACCGAAGGTTCTGGTAAATATGAAGTTGACACTTCTAGAGTTAGATTTGGTTCCATAACTACACCACTGTCTCCAACCTTGAACAGAAAAAATAGAGTTTCTTTCACTGATGCCAGACCTAATTTCAACAAAGATGAGCCAGCTCAAGCTGAATTTGAGCGCTTAGGGAAGGAATTGGTTTCCCAACCTCCAGTTGGATTAGGTGAAGCTAATGCTTTGATCAAGTATATCAGAAATAACAATAGCTTCTTAAGAAATTCTGTACTCTCAGTCAAAGAGTTTACTAGATCAGACTTACATTCCCTCTTTTCTGTTGCTCAAGAAATGAGATTGGCTGTTGAAAGACAAGGTGTTTTGGATTTGTTAAGTGGCCGGGTTTTAGCTACCATGTTCTATGAACCATCCACTCGGACCTCTTCTTCATTTGATGCTGCCATGCAGAGATTAGGTGGTAGAGTTGTTGCTGTTGCTGCTGATGCATCTTCAGTTAAAAAGGGTGAAACCTTACAAGATACAATTCGTACTTTGGCTTGTTACGCTGATGCTGTTGTATTGAGACATCCAAAGGAAGAGAGCACTGATATTGCTGCCAAGTATTCTCCGGTTCCAATTATTAATGGTGGTAATGGATCTAAAGAGCACCCAACTCAAGCCTTGTTGGACTTGTTCACCATCAGAGAAGAATTGGGAACTGTTAATGGTATCACCGTTACATTCATGGGTGACTTGAAGTATGGTAGACCAGTTCATTCCTTGTGTCATTTATTACGCCACTACCATGTTAGAGTTCAATTGGTCTCTCCAAGGGAATTAGCTCTTCCAGAAAACATCAAACAAATGTTGATTGACAACAATATGTTAGCTGGTGAATCCCAAGAATTAACACCAGATATCATTGCCAAATCTGATGTTTTGTACTGTACGAGAGTTCAAGCTGAAAGGTTTGAAGATGTAGAACAATACAACCGCTTAAAGGATGTCTACATTGTGGACAACAAAATCTTGTCTCACGCTAAGCAACACATGTGTGTTATGCATCCATTACCAAGAACCAACGAAATCCGTGAAGAAGTTGACTTTGATCAAAGAGCTGCATATTTCAGACAGATGAGATATGGTTTGTTTGTTAGAATGGCCTTATTGGCTATGGTTATTGGAGTTGATTTTTAAGTTTGTTCAGTCGTTTGGGGGAATGGCTGACTCTTATCTCCAAAATATATAACTAGATATTAGATGTTTTCAGTAAACCAAAAAAAATTTAGCATTACGTATTCTTATACTAATTTACGTTTCATTTAAACATCGTTCTGTTTTTACTGTTTATCCAGAAGCTTCAATCTATTATCGTATTTATTTTCAACATACATTATTATACAATTCGCTATTCTTTCAAAAACATATTAGCTTCATCTCCCTTTTTTTGATTACTATTGCCATTTTCATTTCCATGACCATTTTCGTGAACATCTTCATTTGCTTGTATCAACGCTCTAGCAATATCAATTTCGTCTCTATTGTCATCATACTTGTGGCTGAAACTTTGAACTTCAGGGTCAACAGGCATGGGGTTGTGAGTGGTGTTTCTTCCATCATGATTCCGTGCAGTATGGGAGTGATTACCATGACCATCGTTGTGAGGAGTCTCTGCATCTACATCATTGGATTCAGGTTTATCACGATCATCAAAATTGTCAGAGTACTCCTGCGTATATGGGTAGTGACCAGTACCAGAAGCAGCAGCTTCAGCATATGAACCGTGCAGACCTCTCATTTGTGATCTTTGAGCTGCTTCTACAGCAGCCATTATATTGTCATCAAGAGACAAGTCATGAGGTAATATAGAATCATCACGCACCATATCAGCTAAAGAAGGGTTTGCCAGAATTCTTGCTTTGAGATGGCGGGCATTAGGATTATTAGGTTGCAGATTTAAAACAGACGCTTTACGACGTGATTGAGAAGGCAAAAGCTTTTTTGCGGATGCTCTCTTCACAGCTCCTATTCTAAGACCTTGACTTGTGTCACTATCATCTCGGCATTCTGAACAAGCTTTTATAGCGGCTGCTACTGTATCTTTGATTCGGGCCCAATGATATTTTTCTGCAATAATGGCAGTACACTTATTGATACCGCCATGATTAAGCAAGTGTGTTTCAGAGCATATTTGAAACTGTCTTACTGGATCACTAACTACTTCTTTATTTCTTAACATAAGTTTACCCTCTACTAGTCGATAATGCAGAGAAGCCAGTCTCAAACGACTCTTTTCAGCTCTGTCAGCCATGGCAGGGTACTTCCCGGTTTCTAAATAGAATTTGATCTTATCAAATCTATAAGCTCCAACAGTTGGATCTGCATTACTCACTAATTCCTTACCGTAAATAATCAGGTCAACAGGCAGATCATGACCTTTTAGAATAGCGGCCAGTTTGATACGACCAATACGCTTGAAGTTGGTCAGTTCCAAGATCTTTCTCATGGGGACATTAGTTTCAAATACAAGACTGAATAGAGCATATGTAAAACCTAATCTCGGAGCCCATTGAAGAAAACAATCGACCATAGTACGTCCAATACCTTTACCACGAATACCGGCATTCACTAAGAAATTACTCGTACATATGTGCCCAGATCTCCCCGGATAGTTCGGTTTTATTAAGAAACAACCTAAACATTCTTTCTCCCATTGTCTTGTTTCGTCACGTAAATCGAGAGTGGGAGCGTCACCTAAAATCATTACTCCAGCAAAGTGGCTGAACCAGAAACTCTGGAAACTTTGGAGATCCAAAGGCTCTAAAAACGGACATGTGTCACCAGATTCGATGTCCATGTTGAGCTCATCACATAGGAAAGCCAAAAGCCCTTCGGGAAGGTCTTGTGGTGAATGTATTGGATATATTGTAGCAGTCGTTTCACCATCTCTTAAAAGAACTGTGTATCGGTCGAGGGGCTCAGGTTCATACCCTAGGGCTGACTTTATATGAGTGGGACCGGTTTGATCCTCGTATTCTTGCATCTCTAAGTGCTGCAGATACAGTACTAAGTAAATAAGGGGATGGGCGTAAAAACGGTACTGTCGAAGAGAAAGAAAAAAAAGTTTTGAGACTTGATACGTCACGTGCAAGAGTGCGTAATGACTAACTAGTCAAGATAGATATAGTACAAATACGCTGTGTATTCCAACTGAATGATGTCTATCATAAGTACATTTGAATTTCTAATTGTCTATTTCTCTACTCCTTAAAATCTTCAAGACGCCTAATTTTTATTCACTTATGAGTATCTTGCTTTTTGTTGAAATCGTAACCGAACATAACTGCACTAGTAAAACCTGTTTCACCCTTTAAGACAGCTACATCTTTGATAAATCCAATCCTTTCGAAGCCTAATCCATCCCATATTCTCATACTGGCTTGGTTGGTTTCAAATACCAAGTTGAAGACGGAGTAAGTAAAACCTAATTTCGGAGCGATATCTAAGTATTTCCTACCCATTTCAGTGCCTAAACGAAGACCTCTTTTATTGGAATGGGTTTTGAATCCCCCATTACAAACATGAGAACAACGACCCAAATAATTTGGTTTGATAAAAAAATCACCCAAGTAAATTTTGTCCCAGAACTCTTCAGATTCATTTTGGGGTAAATCAGCGATTGAATCAAAATGTCCTTCAACCATTACTCCTACAAAATGTACAAACCAGTATTCGAGGAAAGCGTCATATTCATACACCTTATGATGCGGGTATGTGCGCCCTTCATCTATGACAAACTTGAAAGATTCGTAGAGAGTTTTACGTAAGCCTTCTGGAGCCTCCTTCCAATTATTAAATGGTAAAATGCTTACTGGATGGCCATTTTTAGCGAGATAGAATTTTATAGGTTCAGTAACACGCGGGACAATTTCCCCATCAGCGAAAGGTAAGTCCTTTACGGTATTAAAACTTGGTGTAGACATTGGTCAGAAAAAAGAGGGTATCTGAAGGAACGGAATTTTCCTGAGCATGTAAGAAGATAAGTGCATGAGTCATTCGTATGATGTTGTACTAAAACCAGAATAAAATAACCCCACATTCTATTCAATGATCGGGAAGACCAATGCTTTTTGAAGCGTAGTAATTATATCTCTTATGAATTGTTCCTTGAAGTTATCCTACACCTCCTTTTCATTTGGCTTTAATTCTCGGTGCACTCCTGGTTCGCACCTTATCATTTCAGAAAAACAGTTTATTCATCATGAACGAGAGCATCTCCAAGAAAGATAAACGCAGACAGCAAATAAGTCTGCGTCTTAACAAACTTGAAAGCACACTCATAGCGGATAGAGACAACTTTTACCGTATACTGCTTCATAATCTTCAAACTTCACTTGCGACACTTCAACAAGGTACAAATCCTGAACTATTGTCCGTGAAGCAAGACCTCGAGGTCGATCGAGATTTTGAACTTACAAAATTAAGATTATGGGAGGAATACCAAGTCAAGCGATGCGAGGAGGAATATAAAGCGGATCTTGCTATTGCCAAAGATAATCATGATAAAATGATAAGGCTTATAAAAGAGAAACTCTATGATAAGCTTCAAAAAGAGATTAAATTATTGAAAGAAGATAAACTTCTTCTCAATCTTGTAAATGCTAACTCCTGGAGTTCTATGGGACCCGATCCTACAACAGCAGCATTGAATGCAGTGGCTGGGCACGCTTTAGCAGATAGAAGATCACTTCGAAAGAGAGAATTCGGATCAAGATTCACACCAGGAGAGCATGACGATCTACTGGATGGTGCACTGTCAGCATACATGTCATCCTCAAGCAAGCGAAGGAGACACTATGCCACCAGATATCTGTCTGCTGAAGAAGTCTCATCTAATACAGCTTCTAGCCTGCATCCACATCTGAAGCTTAATCAACAACACGGCCAAGTACTGAGTGGGAACGATAGCAATCTCAGTGATAAGGACTACGATGCATTGAATCTGATTATTATGAATAATGACGGTAGTGGATCTTCACTCCTTTTAACTGAAAAGCATTCTACGAAACCTCATACAAGAGGTCAACATAAACAGTTCGTGGGTGTACAAGGATTGAAAAGTGAAGAGCTCCATGATGATTTGGCTCTTCTAAGAACAGCCATAAAAAAAGACAGGCGATAGTAATTGTTGCTTCTTAGAATTTAGACAAAACACTCTAATTAAGTATAATATACGAGATGATCCGCACAAAAACTAATAATTTTGACATCATCATTGACACAAAAGCCAAAATCAATGGTACAGTTGCTCAAAAGTGAGTTGTCGCCAACGCAGCAGGATCTGCTCAAACCACAACGCACCGGTATTTGGTCATATATCTGGCCGAGGCAACGGGTACGTAAGGCCCGTGTAGTCTATTTTGTATTAGTTATGATGGTTTTAGCGCTCTTTCACTACCAACGCGACCCAGACTGGGGTATAGTACGTTTGAATGATGAAGAATTGAGGTATCATCGTAGGGTAAACGATATTAAAGACTTACCCATAAGTCAAAGAGATATATCGTCTGTGATAGATGAACCATTTCAATGGGGATGTAGACCCATCAACACTTCTCAACCTCGGACAGATGCAGGTCTTGTAATGCTTTGTCGGAATAGCGAATTGGAAGCGGTTATTGAATCAATGACTTCCCTTGAAAGGCACTTCAATCAATGGTTTAAGTATCCTTGGATTTTTCTTAATAATGATGATTTTGATGAAGATTTTAAAAAGACTGTTAAGCAGTATGCTCTGGGTGATGTTGAGTTTGGAAAGATATCTCCTAAAGAATGGGAATTTCCTGAAGATATAGACGAAGTTGAGTTCAATGAATACGTCAGTTCTCAGGGTGATCGACACATTCTTTATGGTAACGATCCGCTGTACCATAAGATGTGTAGGTACTTTAGTGGTAACTTCTATGAACATCCATTGGTAAGCAGCAGAAAATGGTATTGGAGAGTTGAGCCTGGGGTGGAGTTTTTCTGTGACTTGACTTACGACCCGTTCCTTGAAATGGAGAAGGCTGGTAAACAATATGGGTTTACTGTTATGATTAGAGAATTGTATTACACTGTACCAGGATTATTCAGAGAGACTAAAAGTTTTGTGGAGGATCATGATATTAAGCCAACGAATATGTGGCGACTGCTTGTTAAGAATATGCAGTTTTCCAAAGGTCATAATGCTGAAGATTATGACATGGTTAAAGATAGAGAGAAGATCTTGAAAAAAGTAGAGGAGGAAGCTGAAATAGAATTATTTTTGAAACAAGAAGGTAAACAAGACCTCAAAGGAATAGAATCAAAGGTATTGGATGGTTTCTTTGCGAGGTCGAAGAAATTACCTATTCTTCATGAAGACCGGATCGATTATGAAGAATACAATCTTTGTCATTTTTGGTCTAATTTCGAAATTGCCCGTACAGATCTCTTTAAATCCGATCTATATAAGCAATATTTCGCAAGACTTGAAGAAACGGGTGGGTTTTATAAAGAAAGGTGGGGAGATGCCGCTGTTCACTCTTTAGCAGTTGGAATGATGTTGGATACAAAAAATGTTCATTATTTTAGAGATATCGGATATAGACATTCTACCATAGCCCACTGTCCTGCCAATCACAGGAATGGTCAACTTCCCTATGAGCCAGCTGAACACAACCGTCATAATCCTATCTTCGCATCGTATCCCCCAGACAAGCCGGCATTGAATGGGGTAGGATGCAGGTGTAAATGCCCATTATTACATAGAGAAATTGAAAATGCTCCGTCTTCATGCCTTAAACAATGGATTAGAACTACACGGGAAGAGTACCGACAAAACCAACCACTAGATCTCACGTTTCACCGTAAGAAGGCTGCAAGAAGAGTAAAACAACAACAAAATCAAGCGTGGAAAAGACCAGACTCAGCAAGTGGCTGAGAGGACTAGAACTGCAGTATTCATTAATACTCCTGCATTGAAGTGCTTGACAATAGCGCATTATAGAGGAATTTACACACATTAAATTGTTCCGTAGCTTTGTGTATTGATTTAAAAATACAAAATTCTCTTGTCGCTGCAAAAACAAAAAACTACAATACTAAATTAAAATTTAGGCTTAATATTTATTCTAATATACAATAAAAGAACTAGAAATACAAATTGTACTACTTCTAGATGGATTAACCACCGAAACCGTACAAGGTTCTACCTTGTCTCTTTAAGGCGTAGACAACATCCAAAGAGGTTACAGTCTTTCTCTTGGCGTGTTCGGTATAAGTGACGGCATCTCTAATAACGTTTTCTAAAAAGGACTTTAAGACAGCTCTAACTTCTTCATAAATCAAAGCAGAAATACGTTTGACACCACCTCTTCTTGCTAATCTTCTGATGGCTGGCTTTGTAATACCTTGAATGTTATCTCTCAAGATCTTTCTGTGTCTTTTAGCACCACCTTTTCCTAAACCTTTTCCACCTTTTCCTCTTCCGGACATAATTAATTAATATATATTTGGTGAAGAAAAAAAAATATCTTGAGAATAACCAGAATATTTATACTTGATCAATTGGATTGACTAGTGATAGAGAAAGATCATTTCAGCTCGCGTATATCAAAATATTTACCGTTTCATTTTTGTCACCAATCGCCAAAATTTATTAAAATAGTGAACTTTCGATCACCGCGATACGCTTGTTTACCATATTCCTCAAAGCGTCGTACTGATGTTTACGCTAACAGTGCGCGTAAACTTCATCACCAACTTCATTCATTATTGGAAAAGCTAGTTTTTAATGCTATTTCTGCGCGGTATTAGGTTGTAAAATCGCTTCTGGCAGAGCGCGAAGCACTTTAAGTATCACGTAGAGGATGATAAATAAACATTGAGGGGTCATTTGTTATCAATGTTTTGAAAGTGACGAGCGTGTATGGTTAATCGAGTATTTAAACAGACAAAAATCGCTACTTTGTATTCTTTCATCATCATCTTAACTATTTAAATAATGGCTAGAACTAAGCAAACTGCAAGAAAGTCTACTGGTGGTAAGGCCCCAAGAAAGCAATTAGCTTCTAAGGCTGCCAGAAAATCCGCTCCATCTACCGGTGGTGTCAAGAAGCCTCACAGATATAAACCAGGTACTGTTGCTTTGAGAGAAATCAGAAGATTTCAAAAATCTACTGAATTGTTGATCAGAAAGTTACCTTTCCAAAGATTAGTCAGAGAAATTGCTCAAGATTTCAAGACTGATTTGAGATTCCAATCTTCTGCTATCGGTGCTTTACAGGAATCTGTTGAAGCTTACTTGGTTTCCTTGTTCGAAGACACTAACTTGTGCGCTATTCACGCCAAGAGAGTTACCATTCAAAAGAAGGACATCCAATTGGCTAGAAGATTGAGAGGTGAAAGAGCTTAAGCCCAATGAGTGTTTAATTCTATGTATATTAGTAATTTTATTGAATTGATAAACGATCCCAAAATTGGTAATTATTCCGTAGCTCTGGAGTGTTCATTTAGAAGTGCTATAAGTATATATGTATAAGCTTAGTTAAGGCAGTCTTTCGAAAATGAGCCTGAGTTGGGGCGCAGCTGTAAACGTTGAGTATCTAAAACATTGCTGTTGTGGTGGATTTTGTTCTATTATTGAGTTAAGCACAGTATACATAGTACTCAGTCCAAGAGTGGCGTGTAATTACCAAATATAAATGTCCACCCATGGGATCTTTGGTTGATTAGAGAGTCCACTTGGCACCTCTTTTCAAAGGAGTTTTCATAACATATAGTAAACAAGATAATTGTACTACCAGACACAGTTCACTTCTTCATGCAAGCTAGTTCCAAAATTACTCACACTACAAATCTTCTGTGCGTTGCTGCCAGTTGTTTATATACCAGACGAACATACTAAGTCGCAAAATCAATTTGTATTTCATTAAACAATGGAAACTGCCTACGCTCAAGTTGACCAAATTGCAAACACACCTTTTCCACCAGCAGGATTTGCCTCTCTACTTCTATTGCGAGGACTCACTGCCTCTAGACCAATTGACCAAGTCGCAGGAAGTTCTGGTGCCTCAGCGAAGTTTGCTCGCTCCTTAGCTATTGCTCAACCTACAAAAGCATCTTGTTTCACTTTCGGATTAACCCATTTAATTGGTGCTTATATGATATACGACAATGAATTAGAGAATGGCGCTGGATTTACTTGTGCCTGGTCTACGTTGTACCTTATTGTTAATGGAAGAGCGAGTATCAAGAGTATCTTTAAAGGAAGAGTGTCTCCTCTAGCTTTAAGTGTATTGGCATTAGGTAATGCATCTATCTATGGTAGAAAATATTTCTGGCCCTCCAAACCTTTGAAACTGTAAGTAAATAAAAAGAACCTCAGTATACGTTAACTTCATTAATCCCAAGATATTGGTAAGTAGTCTCTTTCTTCACAATAAGCAGTGATACTTTCCTCGTTGTATAACTCAATAAATTGCTGATCCATAGGACGCTCCTTGGGTGCAGCGAACCGCCTATACTCATCAAAGATTATGGTTAATGACCATTGTTGGAGTCTCCTTAATACTCCAACAAGACAACCAGTACGGTGCTTACCTCTATTACAATGGATAAGGATGGGTTGATTCTCTGGATTTAGTACGATTTTAAGTGCCTCTGTGACCAACTCATGTGAAATGACTACAAATGGCTCTTTATTCCCCGATATTCCCAATTGGAATAATTTTATGTTCTCTTGATTAAGAAATTGTTTATGTTCTTCAGGATAATCTTCAGGTATTAGACACAATATCAGTTTTAATTTGAGTTTCTTGAGAAACAGAAAGTTGTTCACCTGTGGGAATGATGATCTATAAATATTGTGGATCACAGGAGCAAAGTTTTCGGGCGGATAAAACGGATTATATTGTTGGTTAATGATTTCTCCTTCTATTGTAGCTATTTCAGCAAACTTCTTGTGCTCTTCTGGGTCGAACTTATCATCCAAGTCCTCTGGATACTCCTCTAATTGTAACTCGTCGAGACGTGATCGTATTTCCCCTTGATCAATTGCAAGGGCGTACTCATCGACGGAGCCATAATTTGGTGAGATTTCATGTTTAATATTTTCTGGGGGAGCGAAGTCCTCATCCATTTGGAACGGGTCTTCGGATAGATCTGTCATGAGGGTTGCTCGTTGTACTTGTAGAATATGATTTTACGAAATAAGTGTGATGCTTTTACAAAATTAGCTATTATATTTGGTTCATAATCCAGTAAATTGCACGTTCAGGATATACTCGCATTTTTTCATTCACCTAAATACTGGCTTAAAGTATACAGTATACCTGTCAACTATGGTACGTTTGTCATATTCAACGAAATTATTTGTCTCTCCTACTAACACGAATAGTCTGCATTGTTCAATTTCCAGTCACTTTTGCAAGTGATACTATTATTAATTTGTACGTGCACCTACGTCCATGCTACCTGGCCCAGTATTTTGGACCGTAACAAGACTGGTGTTTTAGGGGTCTTTTGGAAGTTTGCTCGTATTGGAGAAAGATTGAGTCCTTATGTGAGTTTGGGACTCATTGTTATGGCTATTAATCAAATTATCACATAATGATCTCTTGAATCCTTGAACTTTGTATATTAGTAGGCTAATACATATTTAATGACTATTAAAAGGGGACTTCGATGAAAATCGAAATCGATTTCCTCCTGTTTAAATGATTTGGATCTTTCATTAAATACTTGAACGTAGTCGCAAGTTAATCATTTGAACTCGTAAGTCTCACTAACAGAGTTACATAAGATAGGTGCTCTTTGATTCCCAACGATTCTTTCTAGAGCAATGGCATCCCATTTAGAGAAAATAATCTTGACGAACGACAAATTCAAGTCCACTAAGTTATTGAACACAGACTTTCCGATAAACTTCAAATACTCTCTATAGAATAATGGATTGGAAGGAACACCATATAAAAGTATGTTCTTCACTCCGTTGATTTCAAACCTGCGGAAATGGTGCAATCTTTCACTGTACAATAGAACTTTAACTTTACCAGAGATGAATTCTTGTCTTGCTCTTGTAAGCTTTGACTGAGGCGAAAATTCATCGATGGCTTCGAAATTTAGCTTTGAATGATCTTTCATGTGTGCTTTTACTCTGATAAAATCAAAGTATGAAGGAATTACGACCAAAAGACCATCATCATAACTGGTAGAGTTTGAAATGGAATTAAGTACACTGTTTGAAAAGTACTTAAACCTGGCATCAGGGTCATCTGATGGAGTTTCTGATTCGAATCTTTGGTACAATTGCTTGACTTTAAGACCAACAGAATTCATGATGCATGTTTCAGAAGTGATGTTCTTCTTGAATCTGAGTCTTCCTGCCAAGTTGGTCGATTTGTTGAATATGCTAGTTATAGCTGGAGTTTGAAACTCCGTGAATACAAGCTTTTGTGTGAGGAATTTGGCCTTGTCGTTGATAGACCACATCCTTATTCTTGAAAAATCTGCATCGTGGAACTCTTTAGGTACTTTATTCAAATACTTGAAGACTGTATTAACATGGTCCCAGTTTTGCATCTCGATTTGATTTGATTCGTCCACAATTACCATTTCAATAGAAGATAAGAAGTCATGATCTCTTTTCTTCTTGTCTTGGTGCTCCAAAATCATTGACAATCCAATAGGCGATGCCAATATGATATCCGAAGAATAAAATGAAGAGTACAACTTTAAAGACTTTCTGGTAAATTTCACACCAATTGTGAAGAAATCGTTTGTGTTCCCTTTAAAATAGTGTCTGAAATCTTCAGGTTTATTGATGGGAGGTGATGCGTTAGTGTGAAATTGGTTGGTGAATCTTTTCCTGTTTTCATGCTGCTCAGTATTCGAATAATTGATGAGGTGGTTGACTACTTCATAGCATGCTTCTCTAGTTGGCAATAAAATCAAGATCTTAGGTCTGGTGAAACCTTGATCCCTGAATTCGACTTCTACTGGATTTTTACCCTCTTTTAATTGTTCTTCATAGTTACGAAGTCTGATGTTATTTTTCAATATAGTATCTCTAGTTTTGAAGACATGGTTCATTGCGTGTAATGCATACAATTTTTTATACGATTGATTCTTGTAGGTACCGTATGGAAAAAATACATCCTTATATTGGGTTATGGAGTTTAAAAGCACTTGGTCAATTTGGCTCATGGTTCCGTTTGCATCTGCCATAAACTTAATCAAAACTCTTTTTTTGATAGAGAGTTTATCGATGGGTTTAATAGTACCACTGGTGGGTATAGGTTTTCCTGGTGGCACTTGTGACATGTAAAAGTAAGACCCTGAGGGATTTTTATTCACTAATGGCCAGCTTGCGGTAATCAACAGTTCTTGGGATTCGATATATTCATCCGTTGTTTGATTGAAGTGTACAGAATACGGATCATTGGTATCCTCGTCGTCCTCTTGCGCAATCTCTTTCTCTTCTTGATTATCTATGTCGTCATCGTCTTTTTCTGCTTCTGGATTGAAGCCAGCAATTTCATCATCAACATCTTCTTGACTTATTGTTAAACTTAGTTGATTTGGCCCTTTCTTCTTTTGTATCGGAGTCTCTTCTGACTTCATCAATGTCAATAAAGCATTGTAGGCCATACTTTTATCTACTTCCGGAGTTTCTTCGAGATCAGCCCCTTCTTCGTCACTTGAATCTTTCTCAGCTGATACTTCGAGCTCATGAAATCTCTCAACTCTTCGAGCTGATCTTTGGACCTTTCTAAGCTCTTGGCGGCCTTGTTTTTCGCTAGCCCTTCTTTTGATTACGGCCATTATTGTTATCTGCGATTTTTCATCTCATCGCGGCAGATGATCCATTGCGAAGAGATGCACCAACAGAGCTATTGCGAAAGTCAAAAGGGATAATAGTGAAGTGTTTCAGAAATTCCTGGACATGACCAAGAAATGACTACAAAACAGTGTTCTTGATACTTTGAGGAAGTTGAATTTCACTAAGAACTTAACTAGTTTTTTTGTGTTGTATACCGCTTGGTATAAATGACTGCAATATTCGATGGATAACTTACAGTGAAAACTCATAAACTATTGCAAAGATAAAAATGCAACAAGGATGATTTTGGTGACAAAATATTGCGTGAAGATCGGGTTAGTCATCGGTGTTAGAATACCTTGTTGGATGACAGCGTTTTGTGTGCTGTTTTTAGTAGAATTATACTTAAAGACATTCATTTAAGGAAGTGAAGTTGCAGGCACGCTCAAAAGTTCATCTTAAGTACTTATGCAACCTCTTGGGCGTGGTCCTCCCCAAAGTCCAATTTCAGAGATATTCAAATTACATAGTTCGAGACCTTACTATATAGAATAGAGTTTGGCTTCACAAAGTCTTGTGCGCTACGCTAGCTATGGGAAACTTCGAAAAGCAGTCCTCACAAGCTTCAATGAGTTAACTGTTGTTAAATTTTTGATGAGGAAGTAGTATAACATAGGGCATGATAACAATTGCAATAAGTGCGTTTATTTAAGGTTCTGTTCCAACTGAGTACTCTTAGAATTATTTAGCACGTTAAATGCGTACCGTAGCGCGTCTAAATAAAGTACCTGGAATTAGTAAAGCCAGCCTTTATTGTGAATTAAATTTCATACTCGAATTTCAGATTATGAATTTCATCTTTTACCTTAAACAAAATTGAATCTCAAGATAATTGAATTCTCAGGAACGCTTTAAGCGATTATGGATATTATTACTCTTAGACAAGTATCCCCCTACTCAACTCAGCCGTATGTGTAGTGCTTGGTAACAAAATGACCTGAGAGTTGGCGTTGTCAACTGATAAGAAGTTACTGTCAAATTTGACAACATAGAGCTAGAATTGTTAATTCCATTTCATTTGGTCTCATGCTGGTTACCAACGCATTGACTGGTGACTATTTAACTTCCTACGCACATAATTATTGCAGCTATTTATTTAAATACTGTTAAGTAGCGAGAAAAGTGAGATTTGAGAAAAAATTTTCTATTGTTTAGAAAAGGGGAACTACACAAGACTGAAAGATTGTGGCATTTTACCTGCTTATTACTGAATTTTTGAACACAAAAGTCTGGAGACGTTAACTGGCCGTACTCCTGAAATTGATCATCTTTTTTTGAACCTTGAAACCCCTGAATGGTGATACATATTCAACTATAGATATCACCACTACTATCCCTATATCTATTCTAACTTTTCATCAAACATGAATTCCGAGATCGCTCGATTCATTCGACTGATATTGTCGTTGGTGTATCTTGTGTTGATTATCCTTTCCATTCCTTTGGCCTTCGATGTGGGAGGAACTGATTGTGGATTGACATTCTCCTTCACAATCTTTTTACTTTACTTCATACTCACCACCCTCAGACTTTTCACTAGAGATTATCGCTATTTAAGATGGGTTTCGGCATTCTACTATTTTCAATATATTGCTATCCCATCTATTCTAACCTTGTTTTTGTCTTACTACAGTGGTAACTACAAGCCACAGAACTTCTACGTCGTAGAAGTTTGGAGATTGATTTTGGTTAACTCAACACCCATCTTCACAATTTTGGAAGGGTTCTGTTCATTGTTAGCCATCCAAGCTATCGGACAAATCACTAGTTGGTTGACATTGTACAAATCTGATAGTTGGCTCATTGTTTCCTTGATCACTAGTGGCTCAACTATTACCGCTGCTTTGTACTTTTTGTACCGGATTTACGTGCTTCCAATCACTATTGATGTTGTAGGATCTTCATTGCTTGGATCATTGCTTACATTAACTGTTGGCTTGGGTGTATTTGGTATTGTTTCTGGAAGAGGTTCTATAATAGAATCCTCTTTATTGTTCGCCTATATCGTTCGGTGCATATATGAAACATTTCCTCAATTGAGTGAAAGTGCTAGCCGTGCTATAAATGATATATTTTCAAACACAAAATTGCCAATGGATATACCGATATTATCTCCGCAACTTTCAAATACATTGCTGACAGTGTTGCCTTTCTTAGCTGCAAATCTACCTGCATCTTTCAAAACTATGTATGACTTCTTGAATGTTTCCGTAGCAAAACTTCCAATTCCGGTACTTTTCAATTTTGCTTATAGAATTACCCTGTTTTTCGCCGCTACTAAAATCATACCAGCATTGTATCATTCTACTTTGTACCCGTCGGCTTCTCCACCAAGAACGCCGTCTTTGGTAAGGTCAAGGGAAACTAGTATGACATCAATTAGTAGTATTTCTTTGACTAGATCAAATTCTAATGTGTCCCAAAGTTCCAACCATTCCAACTACTCAAACTCGCACAATAAAGCATCAAAACCGCAACAGTTTTCATCTAATGAACCACCCTCAACTATTGTAAAATTAATCTATTCATATTCCCCGTGTATAATAATACCAGTTTATACCCATTTGTTGATGCTGTATAACGGTCAGTTGGCAACTCACATAAAAGTTTGGGATATTCTCGGTTCAGGTAACACTACCCAATGGCCCATTCACCCAGTTCAGTTTTGGAATTGGGTTAATATGTGTACTACATTACTTCTTTACTTGTTAGAGTTGATGGGTAATAATAGTCATGTGGACGGAAATAACGTATTAACTAATCACTGGAAAATCGACTAACACAGTAGCAATAAGTTAATAATACCATCATACCCTACAGTTACTATTATTTTTTTTGTACACTATAAATTGCTTATTTAGTTCTCCTAAATAGTTACCCTTTACGATCTTTTATTTAAATGTAACTTTATTCCGTTGAATTCTTATAGCACGATTAAAAGGCTTCTAAGTAAATCAGAAATTTTGCAAATCTCGTCCCCGACCCATGACCAGTCATCTTTCCAGACAGTGAAATGAATCTCTGAGCTTGACTCTATGTTTGCTTGGATGTTTCATCATACAAAAACTCATGAAAACCTCTTAATCATGTAATAAAAATTGAAGCCTGGCATATTTGACTATGCTAAATCTCAGTACTGCACTAGATACAAGCTTTTAGAAATAAAGGAGACGTTCATGGACCAAGAGTGAGCTCCATTGGGTTAGCTATAATAACCAATTGTTATAACTATCGTTTAGAATTCTCAATTCCAGTACCGAATGTAAATCCATTATGATTCGTCGAGTCAAACTAAATTCATCGACTAAAAAACTCAACATGAAACCAAAAAGTGTCCTTCAAAAGCACGAAGCTTTTCCAGAGCCCTTCGGTCAGTTGAGTCCCCTCAAACATCGAATTCGTTCAATTCTATCAACAAACCAAGTGAGAAGATGGTCTCACTACGTTTCCGCATAGGTGGTAGGAGACTTTCCCCAAAGCATAATACCCAAAAGGATCTTTTGTAAGCTTCGAAAACAATTCTTTGACCATGAACGTGAAGAAAAAAAATTTTCTGATGTGCAGCCATTTATACAGCATTCATGGTTAGTACACGTATAGTTGCAACCATTTCTAAATTTTATTGTGTACACACACACCAAATATGACATTTGTTTTCTTTGCAATCTCTTGAATTATTTCAACTATTTACATTAACTAAGAGCCCACCTAATGAACCATGTAGGTAAAATATGGGCCAACCAATCGTAGAACCGAGCACCGTTTCCGCAATATATAATTTCAGAATTACCTGACTTTGAATAGATTAAGTCGAAAAGAGTATGATGTAAATCTCTTAGCTTTGAGTCACCCCTCTTTGGAGTGATCGAGTTTGAGCGAAATTGAGTTCTCGAAAAGGCTTTAGAGTACAATACTCTTGTATCTTCCGGCCAGCTCTTCAACTCGGAATTCACAATATTAGAGGTCCTCGTCAGAGCACTTGAATTTGACAGAACCGCAATATTACCCAATTTGACTTGAGTCACAGAGAGCTTATGCTGAGAAATTTCCCTGGTTAATGATGTGAAAAAACTTTGCAAAGCCGATTGGAGAAGGGACTCTGGTGCGTGATACGGGATGTTCAATGAATTGGTAATGTTTGGAGTGATGATGATGGTCTTCGCTTTTTGGGAACGAATCAACCCAATTAATCCGGATGAAAATAACTTGAGGTGGACATTAAGTCTGTCCATAATCTTCGACCATGAACTCATACTGATATTTTCTATAGGACCAATCGGATAGTGCA
The DNA here is from genome assembly GCA_030581475.1 of Yamadazyma akitaensis. Taxonomy (NCBI): domain Eukaryota; kingdom Fungi; phylum Ascomycota; class Pichiomycetes; order Serinales; family Debaryomycetaceae; genus Yamadazyma; species Yamadazyma akitaensis. The sequence goes on from JAKTTN010000006.1 coordinate 766,670, forward strand.
TATTAGGTGTAAAGACTACACTCTTTAATCTCAATTTATGACTCGCAGCACCTTCAAATGGGACAACGTCAGTCCTAAGTAGTTGGTGGAACCAGATCAACTGATTTTCAAACCCACCCGATCCGATCAAATTAAGATAATTCATATCATCAGTGATAGGGTTAGATTGAGTGTATTGCAAATCGTTTTGGTTTAGAATAGATAAATAAACTATGAAACCTCTTTTCTCAAAGTCTAAAGCTATCAACCTAGTCAAGGGTTCGATAGGTGACCCAATCACAAGAACTACATCCTGACGAGCACCCAGTGGGAGTTTGGGTACTCTTCTTCTATGAGTTTTAGGAGTGTTGAAAGTCCAGTCGAAGTATAAACATGACCCCACCCCAATACCTACTGCAAGAATAGAAATCTTGCCCTTTTGGGTACAAAATCTTTCATACATACTTTCTTGCTGAGGGTATTTCACAGTTTCATCAAAGGCGTCAGGAATAAACAGCTTCCAATAGTCCATTGAAGGGGCCTTCTCTGACTGGGTGCTCACAAACTTGGTAAATTTACCGCAGTAGTAGCTGATTGTGTCTACCGTTGCTTGAACAGGTTCTGCTACCATAACTGAAAGCAAGAAGATTATAGTCACTGTCTTTTCAGGCTTCAAGACTGATGCGAGTGCGTAATTAAATTATAACATTTAAAAAAATTGCCGGTCCCAGGAATCGAACCTGGGTCATCTCGGCCACAACGAGACGTACTGACCACTATACTAGACCGGCCAATTTCATTATTAACTGTGGTAACATCATCAAAGCGCGTATAGGTACTTTAGGAGTATTTCCACCACAATTATTTAATGTTGTATATGTATTTTGAGTACATATAAAAATATCTTAAAAGAATCCCCATAGCCCGTACCAACTTTGAGTTAGCATTGTTTTAGATTTGTTTTGCTTTGACGGGAATTCAAGGTAAACTTCTATTGGTTCAAAAAAAGTGTTAGTTATTGCAGCGTTAGTGCAAAATTTTCGGTGCGGAGGTCAACATTAGATTCAACTATGTACAGCTTAAGATTGTTGGGCCTTGGTATCAAACCAACCAAGGCTTTCGTCCCACATCATTCCCCAAGATCTTTTAGAGCCTTCATATCCTTTTCTAATTCTATCGCAAATGTCAACAAGTATTCATACGACCAGAGAATTGAACCTGTTTCCAATTCATATTTGAACCAAAAGATCAGGGTCCACAGATATTACTCGACAAAGACTGCACCACCACCGCCACCACCGCCCTCGTCGGCTAATAGGAATACCAAAGGGGAACTCATATTTGACAGAATTAAAAGGAGTATCACTTTTTCATCTGCCCTAGTCCTTGTATTCGCAGCTGGTGGTGTGGCTTTACTCGTAGTGTATTTGATATTGTCAGAATTGTTCTTACCTTCAGGTGATACTAAGACTTTCAACAAGGCCGTGAAACTTTTGGAAAAGAATGAAAGTGCTAGAGTACTTCTTAAACTTCAGAAGGGTGAAAGAGTGAGAGCTTATGGTGAGACTGTTGCAGGAAAGTGGGTTAGAAATAGGCCTGTTCAAAGCCAAAGGATGAGAGGTTCTGATGGTAAAGATAGACTAGTCATGAAGTTCCATGTTGAATCGGATGCTGGTAAACATGGTACCGTATCCCTTGAGCAAATTGACTTATCATTTTGGAGTTCCGAATTTGCTTATATTGCGTTGGACTGTCCCCTGACTAAACGAATGTACATTGTAGAACCGAAATTTCAATCAAAGAATTACATTCCGACTGCTGCAAAAGGTTCAGGTTTCTTGGGCCTCAACTGGGGACCCAAAAAGGATTAAGTGTGGCATAATTAGCCTGTAAATATATATTCATTCTATCAAATATTTAAACCGTTAAAATCAGACAAAAATCAATAAAAACCAGAACCCCAAGATCAAAATCTTACCCAAGTCGGACGCGAGTGAAGCGTTTGATTCCAGTTGCTGTGTAATATTGAAAGAATGATTTTGTTTAGTTTTCAGTTTCTCAGTCTTGTCATTTCGGTTATCTTGCTTTTCCGGCTTGTTTGTGGACCCTGAATTCAAAGCTCCTATGTTTTTCCAAATTTCAACACACTTACTTTCATCAAAGCTCTGTTCTTTGAATTCATTAGGATCTGTTTGAAGTACGGCCCTTCCACCAAAATCACAATTCTGAGTTTTCTTATCTCCTTTTTGATAGAACATGTTGAGAGCAAAATTGACTCTCTGTTTGGAACTGCAACTTGAGAACGTACCGTAAATACCGTTTTCTCCGTCACCTTTGATATCACTGCAGTCCACTTCTTTACATACTTCTTCGAGTAGCTCGTTCTCATTCACATCGGCAAATGGTGTTGTAACACAGGAGAAGGTTCTTTCAATACAGTCACAAGCTATTTTATTTGGAGTTTCCGGTAGTATATGTGATGCCTTCCACTGCTTGCTTCCACTACAAGTAACATTGGCAAAAGAAGATGAATGTACCTGAATTTTTGGTGGCTTATTATCTCCGAATCTCGTGCTCAAAGTAGTGAAATCCTCCAAGGGAGTAATGGTTCCATCCTTGTTTTCAACAACAATCCCATAACTATTTGAATGCTGAAAATATTCATATGCGATTCCTCCAGACCAAACCTTTGCCATTGTCAAACCATAGAGAGCTTCCACTTCGGTGAAAGGTCTTGGGGACACATTATTACAACCAAACTCGCTAAAGAAGACAGGTACTGGAAATTTGTTGAACTCCATCGTTCTGTCTCTATATCCAGAAGTTGTAAAAGAGGAGTAACCACACCATTCATACATATTTGCTCCAAAGAAATCAGCCTTGGACCATTCATCATCACCGCATACAAAGTAATTGGCGAGATCAGTTCTAATTTGAGAGTCATCTGCACCAGCATATCCAATAGGAATCTTTCTATAGCCCTTTTCATGGATATATTTTTTTGTATCTCTGATAGCAGCCTTAACATATGGTGAAGCATTAATATTTGAAATAGTATTAGTTACTTCATTCCCTGCGATAAAACCCAATACGTTATCATACTTCTGCATAGCGTCAATAACAAGTTTGTATCTAGCGAACAACTCAGTGTCCCAGAAGGGAGAATTTCTATTGATTGACATTCTTGGTTCAGGAAGATCTGCCAATACATAGATACCTTTTGACGCAAACGCTTTCATACAGACATCATGATCTCTTTTTGGATCAATTTGATAAACTCTCACGACGTTAACATTGAGTGCACCCAAATATTCCAAGTCTCTAAGACAAGATTCTTCGTTTGCAAGGGAGTCAATATAACCAGTGTTATCCGTGTCTTTATAACCATCATCTTCTTCCCTCATTTTTTGGTATGCAATTCCTTTAATAAAAAATTGGTATCCTTTTGAATCAACAAACTTGTTTGACCTAATAGTAATAGGCTGGAGAGAATCTTCTTTGTAACTGGAGGAGTTGCCCTTGGTACTTCCAGCAAGAACTGAAGCCCAAATCATGGTTGTTAACAAAAAAGAATATTTCATCCTGATATATCTAGTTCAAATTTTGCAGCCACAAATATGAGAATTGAAAAATAAGTACTCCCATCCAAAAAAAAATTAAAAAAAAAAAATTATATCTATTAAAATTAAGTTGACGAAAAATAGTATGTACATATTAGGTTTTTTAAAAGACATCGTGGAGTTCTTTAAACTCTTTTTTTCCTTTACATTCAATCATAAACAAGTCATCATTGGTGGCCTTGATCAATAAACCAGCCTTACCGATTCTTTCAATTCTGTCGTACTTTTGTTCTTCACAAATTAACCAACTATAATCTTCACCATCCTCTTGGCCATCATTTTGTAAGACGAGGCTATAATAACTCTTTTCAGTAAAAGCGTCCGAAATTACGTAAATACTCAACGAGTACATCGATAAGATCTTCCAGGAAGAAGGGTTATTAATTTGGTCATAGTTTTCCAATTGTTTCTGCAACCTTACCCTCATGTTACTGAGAAGAAGCAATTTGCTATTCTCTGGATTTGCCAAGATGGTGGCATAGGTAATATCTTCGGAACTTATGGAAGCCATTGAAAGATCCCTGCCCAACTGAACAACATCCAGTACTTTTGATGAGCTAAGAGTATTCGGCATGTATGAGCCCATGCTTGTTACAGTAGATGACTTACTTGAGATGTCTCTGTTACCCTCCATAACTGAAGAATTGATTGTTTGCCTGGATCCCCCAATAGATGATGGATAAGATGATTTATGTCTTAGCTTCTTTGGTGTCAACACACCTTTTATATTCTTCACATTTGAAACAACGGCTTGTGTCAATAAGTTATTACTGCACCTTATCATTATCAAAATTGGTTCATTAGTAATACTGTTAACACCAGAGATTTGAACATCTAAAGCTGAAGACTGGGTAATCTCAATATCAGCATTCATATTAATAAGTAACATGGGTTTATCAACGATTTCGTCGTACTCCCCATCGTACTCTTCCTTGAAGAAGATCATCCAGGAAACGTTCTGTTCATAGTTCACTACAATTTTAGTGAAAACATTCTCGTTTACAGTCAACATTTCCCATTTGCCATATTTTGGTTTCCATTTGGAAATCTTCATAGATTTTGGCGTAGAAGGAGAAATGTAGAAATCGATTGTATTGTCATCATTGATAACATCCTTCAATTCTTGTGGAACTTGAACACCTTCTTCTTGGACCAATTCATTGGATGATGAGGATTGGCTAGCTTTGTATTGTTTGAAAAAATATGTTGAAGTTGAAGATGGCAATGCAAATGCAGCACCGGAGTTGTTCTTGTGCTGAGTCAAAGAAGCAGTTGATGCATTCATTGATACCGTTGACTGGCCAGAAATTGCAGAACTTGCCGATAAAGGGATGGTATCGGAATCGGACTCCACATTACTTCCAGTATCAATTTTCAAGTTCTTGGGATTAACCTGTTTACACTTATGAGGGGCTGCAAAAGCAGGTCTAGGAGCAGCGCTAGGTTGAGCGACATTTGGTGTTCCTTTGCTCTTTTTGAAGAAGCCAAATATCTTAGATTTTGGTGTATTATTTTCCTGTGCTAATTCATTAAGGCCCTTATGAACACTGAATGAAGGATTGTGATTTTTTCCAAAGTTCGAGATATCGATTGAAGATCCTCCTGACAATCTATATAAACTAGAATCATGATCTGACTGTGTTTGTCCAATCTGTCCTTTCAAAGTTTGAACTGAGCCCTTTGCTACAAGCTTAGGCCCTTTGTTTTCTTTCTCATGAATGCTATCTTCTTCAATTTCGGCGGATGAAGAAACAGGTCTCTTTTGAGGTTGTTGGTTCTGAACAGGAACGCCAGAACGAATATTTTGAACCTGTAAATTATTCTGAAGTATATAGCTTTGAGCATTAGAAGACTGTCTGTTTGTTTTTTGAGCTGGCAGAGTGGAAGACAAAGTAGAATCTCTAGAACTGACGGAAGCAGCTGAAGAAGCTGGTGATGATATGGCAGAACTTGATGATTGCTTGACAAAAGGAGGGATGTGTGGTTGATGGAAACCAGCAATAGAAGAACTGTTACTGGAACAGGAATCAGCTCTCGAAGATTTTGGGACATGAGGGGCTTGAATCCTTCCATGTTCGCTACTTGATACCTTTTCAACATTTCCTAAAGATGGAGACATGATAAGCTCTTGGAAAGATTTTTTATGAGAACTTGGAGGAGAGTTCAATGATGGTTTAAATTTGTCCAGTCCTTCACAGTCACTCACTCCACTTATCGAGGAATCGGAAAGAATATCAATTCCTAATCCAGACATTTTTATTTGGGGACTGTCATTCAACTTGATCATGAAGTTAGAGTTGATAGGAGAATTTGGACTTTCAAGCGGGAAAATTGATGATAACTTTCTTACCCATTGTGCTAAGAAATCTTCATCTGGACAAGTGATTATGATTGTGTCTATAAGGCCCAGATTTGTTCTCTTAGTATAACGTATTGATTTCAATATCAATCTCAAGTTAGATGTACTGTAGCTCAAAGACAACTCGTTTACTCGGAAAGGAGGAAACATTAAAGATCTGGATGAATTATCCTCTGGAATAGACAACAATGCCAAAGAATTGTAATTCTGAGCAGCCAATCCATTGGAGTTGATTAACAATAACTCAACCTTACCTTTGTTCTTGGAATTGTCTAAAACCAATTCGATGTCACTAGATCTTTCCACGATTTGAGTGATTTTGAAATAGCTACAAACATTATCAGCATAATTCCTGATGTTGTTTGATTCACCAAAAAGCTGAACTCGATCGAAATTGATATTCAAAAGTTTTGAGGATTCTAAATTATCCAAGAAGCTTTTTAAACATTTGTCACAATCATTTCTAAAACCTGATAATTGGTCTATTATGTATGGATTTCTTACAAACTTTTTAGATGAATCAATGAATTCAATGTAGTTTGAAAGGTGCATAATAGGCTTATTGTAATAAGTGGTATCGTCGGGGTTCTTGTCGGCCAAGTCGGATTTCTCTAAACATTCTTTGAACTTGTTGAATAAGATCATTACATCGTCATTGATCCATAAAATGAAGTCATTGATGAAGCTTTTAAAAATTTGTTTCTCATCATTAATATCGTTCGATGCAGCTAAATCTCTACTGCTTGAATCCAAAATCTTCAAAAATTGCTTATTCTTAGTGAACAAGCCTCTCACCAATGATGTGAGAGAAGTTTGGGATGAAGTTGAAGGTCTTATAACTCCTAAAATTTGAATCAAGTTGTTATTCTCATCATTTTCAACCTGTAAAAGTCTATTAACCAAATCCATGGGAGTATCAGCCGAAGTTGTGACTATCAGAGGAACCGCCGGGATGCTACTGGTAGACATAGTGTATAAGTCGTAAAATTAGTTTGAGGATTGAATAACTTCTGGGTCTGAGGAATGGGAATGCAAGTTAATAAATATGACACGGAAAAATGGTCTGTTCTACTGGAAGCGAAGTCTAAATCTTGAAGGGGATAATAGAAGAAAATTATTTATAAGAAACACTGAAATATTTATTTTAATTTTCTCTGACCAAAGAAAATAATAATTAAAAAAAAATCGATACCGAAGAAATCTTAATCTTAAGCCCCAGGTTTGAAAATTGAGCAGGGCCAGAACAGCACAACAATTTATGTTTGCTTTCATATAGAAATAATGCAGTAACAAAGGAATCCAAAGCATCGGCATGTAATGTTTGTTGACATGACTAGACTCGAAACTTCATGAATTTAACTCTTTTAGGTTAATCTGCTGGTGTCGCAGGAGCTCTATTTTGGTGATGGGTCCTTGCAGGTACAAAAAAATACCAAAACAACGCGCATCGCGTTTGTCTAAAATATAATGAAATTTACGCGTTTTAACCCACAGACATTCAGACGGGTTTCTTTAATTAGTTTCTACTTGAGACTCCAAGCGGGCGAATCCGTCAATAAAGAAGAATACCTGTTGTACTATGTTGTGAGATCATGTATCAGTACTCCAATTTCTTACCTTCGTCTAAGCACTTTGGATTGGGGAAATTTATCCATGTTGCCAGATCAAGTTTCAGTTTAATCAATGACAGACGGGCCTCCTGCCGATAAAGGCTCAAATTAGCAGCACGTTAACCCCGTGTATGAGCCCAATATATATGTTCTTACTCATAGCCGAAAGCTCTTGTCACATCAAACCACAGAATCGCGGTACGAACATTAGGTTACTCTAACATGAACCTTTATGCGCACTACTACATCGGCTACTTAGTGAATTCTACTTCATTAAAATTCTTTTGTCTTATTATTGATCATGGTAATTTACGTACATTAACTTGTGTTGGATGCATGTTTCATTTTAGTATGTGTTTACCTCATGTCATCTCATGTCATCTCGTCTAAGTATTTGGCGCTACATTCAAACTCCAATGCACCAGTCGAGCGCTTGTTCAATTCCCGCACCAGTATGACCGCTAACAGACTGGATCTTCCAGAACTGGTTCTCTACCACCAGACTTAGGTCGAGAAGTTTACTTACATTCTCCTCTAATTGTGTTATCTTAGATACTTGATCTATCTTGTTGATGAGCACTAATAGTCGCACCCCTCCACCCAATCGATCTTTGGCTAATACTCTCTCTTTTAGTTCGGTGTACGACTCTTGTATACGCTCGGTAGCCATAGCATCAATCACCCATACAACCACATGAGTCTTCTCAAAATAATTACCCCAGAATGCCCGAATACTGGTTTGCCCTCCAATGTCCCATATATTCAAATAGAAGCATTTATATAGTAGTGTGTTTATTTGGAATCCCATGGTAGGAGAAACAGTGTTTATATCTTCACTAAGCATTTGTTTGACTATGGTGGTCTTTCCAGCATTATCAAGACCAAGTATTAATACTCTTAGTTCTCTGTCTTTAACTTGTTGTTTTCTTATAATGCTCAAGAGACCCATTAGAAGTTATTATCTTAGGCTGCAAAACGCGAATTTGCGTAGCAGTCCTTTTGGTTTACATAATTTGTCAGAATTAGGCTACGGCATGGGGACCCAGAGAACTATCTTTGAGCTACGGTCCTTCAAACGCATCAGACCGAATCCTGTGTCTGAAATGGTAGATTTAACACAGGATGAGGAATACCTAGGGCTACCGTGTGATATGCTGATGGGCTACCTATCTGTTGATGAGGTTCAGACAGCTCTGCAAAAAAAGGAAATCAATTGTCAAAATTTTGAAAGAGAAACTATTGAATCAGAGGAGAGACTTATATTAAACCCGGAGTGCCGTGATACATTTTTCCATATCAAACAACCGTCATTCTTTCCGGATATTCATGAAAGGTCAGCAACCCACCTATCAGAACGAGATACCCATTTAGATGATCTGAATGTAACAGCAAAGTCTGATCTTCTTAGATTCTATGATTCGGATTCGGATGTAAGTTCTGACTCTTCTGATATTGATTACGAGTTTTACCCGGAGAATGACATCGATCTAGATTATTTCTCGAATGATGAGGATGACTACTGCTTCCAGATTCTTGGGCAAGGTCCACATAAACAACGAGGAATTAAGTCCGTGAACATTGATCGAATCAACAATATTGAACTCATAAAGTTCCAAGACCTTGCATGTCCCATATGTCGTGTTTTTCTAGGTGGTATACTGGACGTGGCAAGGCAAGCACATGTAGGTGAGTGTGTAAATGAAAACACAGGTTTTATAAAAGCAGCAGTATCTCCTATCAGGACGAAGCCTACTGTATTAAAAAGGCCTCTGTATAGAAACAGAGACGCTTCCATCCCTAACCCAGTGAAATGCACAGACCCTCCAAAAAGTCTCAGTACCAAGTCAAGAAAAAGACCTATTCCGCTGCTAAAGATCCTCACATTTCCGACAAGTGCAGAGTCAGAGTACAGTATATCCATGGATGCATTCAACTTTGCACCTCACCAGGAAATTAAACAATATTTTTTGAGCCATTTCCATTCAGATCACTACGGAGGGGTCAGTAAAAAGTGGTGCTACGAGAGATTGTTCGAATGCCTAGATGATTTTAAAGATGAATCTAGGTATAAGCCTTTGATCTACTGCAGTGAAGTTACTGGAAAACTCTTAACCTTGAAGTTTGGTATTGATCCGAGATTCATTGAAATCTTGGAATTCGATGTATTATACCTTGTAAAGAGGTTCAGTACACAAGAGATAGAAAGGGTCAAGAAAGTGGATAAAATGAATGATGAAGGCTTATATGTGACTATGATGACCGCTAATCATTGTCCAGGTTCAAGTATTTTTCTCTTTCACAGCAGAGGGAAAGGTGTAAAAGATATGAGGTATCTTCATTGCGGTGATTTCAGAGTCAATAGGAGTATGTTGGAGCATCAAGCACTTAAGCCATTCAAATTTCCCTCAGGCAAGGATAGATTGGATAAAGTATATCTAGACACCACCTATTTGACCTTTCATTACAATTTCCCCAAACAAGAGACTGTCTGTCAAGAAGTTTCCCAAATGTTTTTTGACCTTTGTGATGACAAAAACAGTGGATTCTTTTCTGAATGGTTCAATAACACTAAGCAATCGCGTATAACTGACTTCATCTCAAAGGCCATATCCAGAAAAAAGAAAAGATTCTTGATCTTAGTGGGCACATATATCATCGGAAAAGAAAGGTTGGCAATATCAATTCTGCAAAAGTTGAATAATTGCCCTATTTATATTTCTAACATCAAAAGTAGGGATAATCAGTATGATGTCGTCAAAACATTCGGTAATGAATACCTAGACAGATATATCACGGCAAGTGATACAGGAAATGACGATTGTGAATGTGTTATACATTTAGTTCCCATGGGCATTGTCTACACGTTGGATGAGATGTATAGCTACTTTTACGATAACAAATATTTTGATCATTTTGACAGATGTATTGGGTTAAGACCAACCGGTTGGCTGTATACCGAAGCTTACACGGCAAATAAAGAGCTATCCACTTTCGAATACACTAACCCTTACAATCTGTCTAAAGATGTATTCAATCAAGTTTTGAACAAGATAAGTGATATGTGCTTGCTAGATCCACCATATACCTACTTCAAAGATTTGCTACCCCAAAATAAAAAACCCGTGGGATGTACAAGAAGGGCAGAGAAGGATGCTCTCCGAATTTATTCCCTTCCTTATAGCGAACATTCTTCATACAGAGAGTTAAGTTATTTTTGTTTGTTGTTAAATATTGAGGAAATTATTCCCACAGTCAATACCGAAATTGACTCTAGCGTACTAAAGATGAAGAATCATATTGCTTATTGGAATAAAATCAAAGAAATCCAACAACTACCCACAAGAGATCCTAGTATTGATCCTATGATTTATGAAAAACTCAAAAGCTTATCAATTGATAACTTCTAATGTCTATTTAAGTATAATGTACAAGTTAACGCAAAACTGTCGCTTGCTCCTCTAAAATGTTCTATTTAATGCTGTCCTCGAGGATTGCTTGGTAGGAAGAAAGAATCAGACCACAATCGGTTCCTTCACAATCTGGCCAGGAAACAGCAAAATCCCCCATTCTGAAGCTGTAAAAGTCATCATCCTTAACATCTTCCAGAGAATGACTCGCCGCAATAGTACGAGGCGGAATAATAGCAGTCCTACTTAAACAAAATGGATGCCACTGTAATATATGAGTTATGGCGGAGTCTGGCCCATAAGGAAAACTATTGTACTTCAAGAATAATCCAGTGGTCCAGAAATCAAGGATGGCCTTACCGGTATCATCATTCTTCACAATGAACGAGTTTGTTTCAATTTTTCCTTCTGATTGAGTTAAAATTAATCTGACTTGGTTTGCTGCAGTAGACTTGTAAGTTTTGATGATACCATTTTGAGGGTTAATAGATTGTTCCCTTAAAATTACAGGATGCAAGGCTTCTTCGTTTAGAAGATAGTCTTTTAAATTAATCTTCAAATCCATAATCAATCCATCTTCATCAAAGAACCAAAACCACTCAGTATGTGGGAATGCAAACATAGCAGAACGTAAACAGAATGCTCTTATCCATTTACGTTTTTCCTTATTGTCAAAATTTGCAAATGACTCAATCCATGGTAAGAATTCTTGGTACCAACGAACGTAGGTTCCGAACCCATGGGCATGGGCATAGTCAACTCTATTCTGTACAATTTTTCTCAAATCTTCTGATGAATATTTTTCAAAATCAATCGCTGTTACTATAACCACTTCAGGATAATTTTTCATAGATTTAGGTTTATAAATGATCTTGTCACCATTTTTAAAAATGTTTTTGGCCTTAGACAAATCAGAGAAGGTGTTTTCTTCTTTTTCTTTTGCAAGCTGTATAGAGGGGTCCGGATCATCAAAAGAATTTAATGAAATGATAGAACTCACATCAATCTCCGGATGATCGGCACTTCTTTCTCTTCTTTCTTTGACCAAATTAGGTCTACCGAGCTCTTGTAATAACTCACTATGTTCTAAAGGAGGGAATATGTATCTCGACTGAGTAGTGATGACGTGTGGACTGGTGAAAGGATGCCCGGGTGGGTATTGTGCTTTAGGTTTTGAAGAAAAATTAATAGACAACCCAAATGGATTTGTGAATAAAAATAGAACTATCACTACCACGATCCATAAACCTACGTTTCGTGTTTTAATTTCATTTATTTTGTTGAATGTGGCCGGTAAAGGTAAGTATCCTTTATGCTTTTCTTTAGGCCTGAACGACTTTCTACTCAACATACTTGGAAGCTAAAGGATGAAATTTCGTTGAGGTGCTTAACCCACGCACTGCGATGAAAATTATTTTAAACGAGAAGTTGCAAAGGTGGTTCGTTGATCATTAGCAAATCAATTGTTGATTACAATACCCAGTTTCTTATAGATTACGTATACTTATAACGAAATCAGTGTATGTATTTAAATATCTATGTAGATGGTTGCTTCGTCAAAATTCATGTTCTTGACTCTTTATTAATCCTATCTTCAATTACTTGAAGAGCCACTTGCCTTCTTCTCTCTGCCACAGAGTTGGCAACAGATTTTTGGGTTTGATTTATTTGTTCCAGCCTCTTCAGTGCTCTAATATTACCTTGTTCAATGGAGTCATCGTTAAAAGGTGAGACTACTCCCAATAGCACAGAGTATTCGTAGATTTTATCGAATACCACAGATAACACTGGCTTACAAATGTTAGGGAAGAACTCAACTAACTTGAATACATCAGACGCATCTCCAAGAACGATAGTATCTGCGTCATTAGTAGAAACGGGGAGTAATTGATCAACAGCAAAAGACTGAAAGAACCTCAAATAAACGTAAGAGACAAAGAAGCTTTCAACAGCGGGCACAAATGGGTAAGCTGAGCGCGATATTATCGAAGACCATATCAACAGCACTATTATACAGATGAATGGTAGATGTTTTACCCTGAAATTAAGCAATCCTTGAAACAATACGATATTGTGTTCTGGGATCAATTGTTTCAAGACAACCAAAAAGCCAAAGTAGTACGAAATACCACCACCCAATGGTCTATCCATTCCAATGGCGTCACTACGGACTATATTGGAAATAATGGTGTTCAACACTGTGAGGAAGTTTGTGATAGTTCCAACTATAAAAACAAACTTAATCACTTCCCTGAATCCCCAAAACTTCTCGATGTATTTAGAGGCTATTGTTAATACAGTGGACGACAATACGAATGAAAACACGCTGATCTCAGCAAATATCGATGTTACTACTACCCATGGGTAAAAGATTGTATAACGTGGAATTAACTGGAGGTATGGAACTTTAATATCATGAAATTTGTTGTCACCTTGACGTGCTCTGTAGTGGTTCAATTTGATGAACAATAGCAAACCAGAAATGGTCACAAGTGAACCAAGTAATATTCTAGTGGAGAATGGTAGATGGTGGGCACGCAGTAAAAGAGCCATAGTGATACAATTTGTTAAGGATTGAACCGCGAATTTTTATGAATTTTACTAGATCCTAAAAACATAATGTATTGATTTATATAGGTACACACATTGTATGTGAAAAACAATTCAAACTATAAGATATATAATAAACAAAAGAAACACACTTAAGCCTTGGTGGAGTAAGTAGGAGTCTTAGGGGTGAAACTAGCAAAAGACCATGAAGAAGCGTATTTCTTCGATGGGTGCTTAGTGTCGTTATTCTTACCTTTTCTTGGTTGGAATAAACCTTCAGTGATAGTTCCTTGTTTAGACAAAGAGTCAAAAGTGTCAGATCCAATGAAACGAGAAGCAATTGCAGGAGCAACAATCAAAACCACAAATAAAACCAAAATAGAGAAATACAAAGTACAGTATTTTCTTACCATTCTCTTTCTCAATTTAGCTTGTTTCAAAGAGTATATTGGAGGTCTGATCAATCTGGAAGGTTTTAACCAGAACAACATAGTAGAATGCCATCTGTCAACCAATGGAATCAACAAAATTGGGAATTGACAGAACAAAATTAGATGGGCCAATACGAAATCACCAGCGAATTCAGACATTTCGATAATCTTAGCACAAAATTCTCTGGCTGGTTGAGTGAAGGCCATCCAACCCATACCAGTATTGTACCACTTACCAGTCCAGAAAGCAGTGTTAGCCTTATCATTCTTGAATTCTCTGGTCAAGAATGCCAAAGTCAAGAACTTGAATAATAATCTTTGGATGTAAATCATGGTGGCAAGACCAATCAACATCTTAGCAAAGTTGAAACCTTCCAAAACCCACATAACGATGAAAAATACTAAATGAACAACTACAGCAGCACCGTGAGCAAAACCAGCGAGAACGGCACCTGTCTTCTTACAGCATAATCCTAACATTGGACCAGCGCAACAGGCCATAGCAAGACAGAAAGCTAAAACACCACAATCAATGACAACAGGTGCCAAAGCACAAATAACAACTCTTAAAGTAGAGTTCACAGGTCTTGGACTATCAGTGACACCTGTTTGTGCGTTGATAAATGTGTAAGCAACGAATAAACCAGCAGTATATATCAAACTAGGTAAGAAGTCAGCGAAGAAAACATTAGATCTGTGAGCTCTGGAAGCATCACCAGCAGCCTTTTCTGATACGTCACCAGTCAATCTCCTCTTGAAACCAGTAATTCTAGATCTAGAAAGACGGATATAACCGATCCAAGAGTTTCTATGCCACTTGGTGTTACCACGAGACAACCATCTAATGAAGTCACGGTAATCGATGAAAAAGTCTTCCCAAGCAAATTGATGGGGATTGAAAATAAATGGAGAAAAGACTAAAGCAGACAAAGAAGCCCAGAACCATAACAAAGCTGGTTGCCAACGAGCAACAGAACCAAACAAAATAAGTAGCATGGATCTAGCACCCATGTAGATAGAAGAGTCAGCAAATCTCGAATATAAAATGGAGAATGGAATACGAGAAGTAGCGAAACCTCTACCGGTTGAGATGTATCTGGCCCCACCAGTAGTCATATCAGTGAACAAAGATGAGGAATAGATTTGAGCAACGAAAACTTCAAACATTGGAGACAAAGAAATGATGTGTCTAACGAATCTTTGGGCAGCTTTCCAAACACCTCTTTCGATCAATTCTTGAACAGTCAATGGAATGAAAGAAATGAAGAAAACAATGAAAATAGACAAGGCATAACGTCTTATCCAATCAACAACAGGGGAAAAGTTATAACAACCAAATGGATACAACAAATCAACAATTGGAGAATTTCTATTATAAGAACAGAAAATAGATTCATGAGCCAAAGAGTTCAAGTTAGCCATGACCAACATGAAAACTTGCAAGGATAATTGAATAAACAAGTTGTTGATGTGGAAACCGGGATGACCAAAGTAGAAAGACAAAAATCTATCTAAAGGTAATTGAGTAGACAAGTAATAGTATTCACGAGACAACATCTGTTCACCCATACCAGCTCCAATCTTAGTTGTAAAGTTCAAAATAGAACCGAAACCCATATCTCTACCTTTACCACATTGGTAGTACTCACAGTGCTTAATTCTACCACCCCTCAAAACAGCAGTCATACCAGCATAAATATCTTCGTTCAAATGTAAACCCTTTTGAGACTTAGAAACTCCACCTCTAGTTAACATGAAAGTAGCATTCAAAAAATCAGGGTGACCATAATGTAACTTACCACCAACTTGAGCCAAAGTTCTAGCAAACAAGGTACCGAAAGTTTGTTCTTTACCAGCAGCTACATCACCCAAAACACCTGAGTTTTCGGAGAAAATATATTCTCTAGCACCCAAAATAGCAACAGGGAATTCTTGAGTCTTGTCCTTGGATTTCAAAGTTGGGGCATACGGGTTGACGTGCTCAACGTTCAATTCTTCAAATTCAGCCAATACAGATCTAATCTTCAAACATTCTTCTAAATAGTTGTCTTGATTAGCATCAATCAATTGAATGTATTCACCACGATGGAAAATAATAGCATGATTTTGATTATCAGACTTACCATCACCCAAAATCGGATTACCAGATAATTGAACTCTAAACTTCGGACGACGTCTACCGTTTTCTAACATTTCACAATGACCATCAATCAAAGCTGAATAAACCCTTGGTTCGTCTTCTTCAGTCAAAGCTGGTTCTTCATCTAAATAAGCAATTTGTAAATCAGGGTAAGCTCTCAACAAAAATTCAGCATTTTCCATTTCATCGTCTTTGAATTTAGCCAATCTTTGCATAGAAACAACAAATCTGAACTTTCTTCTGGCCATTCTTTCCAAAGCAGCTTCCAATCCTTCTGGGTCACCACCGAAATACTGGACTAATTCCGGGTTTTCGACACGATATAACAATTTAATAGCTCTGGCGTAATTCATGAAGCCCGAAACAGTTCTGTACAAAGTTTGAGATCTTAAAGATGCCCAGATTCTAGTTCTTAATGTGTATTCTGGAGCAGCAGATTTGAAACCGATACAGTAAAATGGCAAGTCGTCGATTTTAGACTTTAATCCGTCTTCGCTCATCTTTTCTGGGTCATCACCGTTCTCGTATGCGGCAGTTTCTTCTGCCAATATCTTGGTGTCTTTAACAAAACAATCCCATTCAACTGGGTGTAATTGTTTCAAGTATTCTAATAATGTGACTCTGGAAAATTGATCATCTTCTCTGATAATTTCTCTTAAAGACAACAAGATCTTTTCAGAGTAATGAGGAGTGAAAACAGTGAAAGTTGGCATATTATCAACTGGTAATGGTTCCAAGATAGGGGTAGCCAAAGATTGGGCAAAGAAAGAGATTCTTCTCTCAGCTTCGGAGTCTCTTGGAAAGAATTCTGTGTCGAAATTGTTATCATCTTGACTGACGAAGAAAGTTGGAGCTCTCAAAGTTCTCTTACCCTCGACTTCAGATGGGACTTGGTGATATAATAACTTTTGAACGTGGTCAATTGCTAACAAGTGCTCTCTGTACATAGAAATAACAACAGCATTCCAGATTTGAGAAATCAAGACCTTTGGTTTGTACTTGATTTCCATTTCAGTAGTAGCCAAAATCTTAGAATAAATTCTCTTTGGTAATCTGGTGAAAATGTTTCTCCATGGGGTCAAAATAGAGATACCCAAGTAGAAAGACCTACCAATAGAGAAAACACAGTTACAAATGATGTACCACATGTAAGTATCCAAGAAAAACAATAAGAAATCAACTAAAAACATCAAACCCAAAACGATTTTAGTTTGGTGAAGACAAAGCTTATTAGTGAACCATATTTCACCGGTACATCTCATTTGAGTGGTGGACAAAATTCTAATTGGATCAATCATAGATTTGATCAAGAAGAAGTAAGATTCGAGGTATTTAGCCAAAAAAACCAAGAACCACATGAAATAAGACAACCACATGTCCAAGCCCCTCAACTTAGAGAAACTTGCAGTGAATGTTTGCGAAGCCAAGTACTTTCTAGATCTTCTGTTCATATAGGAAGTGAACAAACCACCCAATGGCATAATAGCAAAGAAAATGATAGTAGCAAGAGCAATGAAGAAACCGACAATAGACACAATTAAAGCAGCCTTAGATTTGGTGGCTAATCCAGCCCAGTAAAAAGTGAAGACAACAGGGGCCAAGTTAGCAACAAAAATCAAAAGCAAAAATACCAAACGACGGGTTAAGTGTTGAGCACCTGGCCATTCTCTTGGAACAAACATCCACTCACAAATTGTAGCAAAGATCTGAATGAGACAAGCAACGATACCACCGATAGCAGTAGAGGCCCATCTAGAAGAAGCAACTGGTTGATTGTTCAAAGTTTGAAAGTAGTGCAATGTGTAGATAGTTGGAGAGTTGTAAGCAGAGTACATCCAATAAATACAACCATGAATAATCCAGATTCTGTTAAAGTTGGTGACGTAATGTAACCAAGTTCTGATTTCTTTGTAAGTTTTGAAGAAAACATTCTTCCATTCGATTTCACCTAACTTCAAATATCTTTCTTCTTGGGGAACATCGACTAATCTAGTCCCATCTTCAAGAATAATTCTTGAAACACCTTCGGGATACCAGAACAACTGGTTCACATCATCATACCCAATAACTTTGTTGTGATCCTTTTCTCTCTTAACAAATCTACCGTCATAAATCTCGTAGACTTGAGATCTGATGAATCTGTAAAGAGGAGTAATTACTCTGTTCAAATAATCACCTTCAGGAACTGGTTCCTGTCTTTGTTGACATTGGGGAGATTGTAAATAGTCGAAAGCAGTCTTATAAATGTAACACAAACATTCAGGAGTGAAACGAACCTGATTAGCTTCACCCCATAACAACAAGTACAAAGAAATATCTCTCACTCTTTCTTCTGGAGTTAAGTTGTTCATCTTAGCCTTCCATCTGATTTCTGCGGCTTCTAAAGAATAATCACCTTCCAACTCGTTAGCCAAAGCTTCAATATCTTGACCGTGATCTTCAACAGCTTGTCTAGCCTTCTTAGACTTTTTGGAAGCTTTTCTAGCCTTCCTTCCAATTTTACCCATGTTCATGTTGGCAAAACCAATAGAATCATCTAAATCTTGTTGACAAGCAAAGTACCACTTTTTATAGTTAGCGTTATCACCACCGATGTAATCAGCGTGTAAACTTAACAAAGCTTGAGCAGGAGACATTCTTGAGGAACGGGAGTCCAATAAAGTCATAAAATAATCGAACATGTTTCTCATAGAATCTCTTTGGAAACCAAACTTATTAGTTAAGTCAATGAAAATGTCTTCAATATGCTCGATCTTTATCGGAGCTTGAGGATCAGCACTCCAAGCTGGATAAGGTAAACTGGAAGACATTTGGAACTGGGTTGGATCATATCCGTTACCACCGTAGATAGGGGTAGAAGCACCAGAGGACCTTGGGCCACCTCCATAGCTCATTTGAGAAGGAGTGTATTGAGTACCATACTGGTCGTATCCCGGGGTACCTGGGTTTTGACCACCATAAGAAAAATCACTAAAGGCTTCTGGATCTTGTTGGTAGTTTGGTTGTTGTTGGTAGTTTGGATCTTGGTAACCATCCATGTCGTAAGGCTGTTGGTATTGCATGTTTGGATCGTAGTACTCTTGTTGGTTAACATTATCATAAGGTTGTTGTTGGTAATAGCCATCCTGACCCATCGGTTGATTGGGGTCATAATAGTTATTTTGGTTATTATTATTATCGTTATACGACATCTTTACTTGTTAGTATGACGAGACTAATAATACCCACCAGGCTAGTTTGTAAAAAAGGATTTATGTATGAGCGAGTGACTTTTACAGTTGATTTTTTCAACTCTTGAATGGGACGAAGATTCAATAATCTAAAAGCGGTGATCTTAAACTAGTATCCTATATCACCTAAGATCAATAAAAACCAGTAAAGAAAAAACTTCGTTTTAGATTTGATTTCAGTTTCAAAAAAATTCAGGTTTGAAAATCGCTTCTCTCCAATATGGGTAAAATTAAAATGAAAAAAAAAGTAACTTGATTCATGGCAAAGTTACACAAATTGGGTGAGAAAAGACCTGCATATACGAGATAATCTGTAAATTAATGGAGGCTGGTATTATGGATCGGCCGGATCAGGAAAAACATTTTACAGGTTAGGTTGAAAAATTTTAAAGCGTTGCTGTGTGCATGGTAGTGCGAGGGACCAGGATTTAGAAAGATCCGACGCATCTGCCGCGAAGCTCGGAGCGCGACTTTTTGCTTTCTACTACAAGCGCTTCAATTTCATCTCGACTTACCAATGCTTTGTGCCCCGATCCTAATGGTACTGCCACGGTTCAAAGTTATCTCTTATACTCTTTTAATTATTACCGCGGTAGCACCACAAAACCTGCAGCCAGACCTCGCCAACTCAGACCAACTGACAGCGCCTCAATCCAATTGTGATAAGAGTTCACAAATAATGGATGAGAGTGATCAACCAACTACTCAAGGGTACAGGAATAAACTGGTGGAGTCAATTTATAAATAGAAGTAGTCAGCGAATACTAGTCTGCACCACTTTGTGTTAGCCTTACCACAGGAACCAAGCAAAATAGTAAGCGTAAATTTAGTGTGTGGATCAGCTTGGGATGAAAAATCACTGTAGTTTACCACAATGAAATCTCCCGTGGAAATGTAAATCTGGTGCCTCTCGTGCAAAAGCACTACAAGACACTGAAATAACACCAAGAAACAGAAGACACGTACAACCACTAAAAGCTTGAAGGTTCTTGGACTATCAGTAATAATCTCGTGTAATGCGATTGAAATCAAATCAGGGTTGTGTAATGGGCAATAAATCAGGGCAAGAAAAGACATTCTCTCATACATAATCACTTTATAGCCATGGAGGGTTAGTAGGTAGTTAATTAATACATACAATGTGTGATTGACCTCAAATATGGGGGTACAACAGATTAATAATCCAAAAGAGCACTTAAGTTATAAGAAAAAAATATCAATTTGGTTTTGAAAAAAACAAATGTTCTATCAGCCAAGTCGCACAAAAAATGAGTGAGAAATTACCGCTGCCTTCGTGCAAACTTGTAGCGAGAGCGTGGCACCAACGATTATTCCTTTTTGCCTGAACACAACCGCAATTTTAGAGTAACTATAAAGCTATTAAATTCAACCTACATAATCCTGGCAACCAAAATAGTTGAAGGTGGTTTACATGCCGCCCTTTGTATAAATACAAAAATCTTGTAATTTCCTAGTTGCCTCCACTAAGCTTTCGATAATTCGTTATCGTTACCTCACGCAAATTTTTAAAACTGCAGTTGACTACCCTATACACGAAAAGTACGCGAAACTGTTTCGAACAATAATGCGCGAGAATCTCTAAACTGCAGATTGAACTTGCAAGTTAACCTGGGTTTCCTGTATAAGCTTTCAAAAGAAAATCGTGATACCACAAGTTAGTAAGGCAGAGAAGCCCCGGTTGTAACATTAACAATTAAACCCGTGTTTCAAAGTTTCCGCCTTTATATTCGAAGACCCTATTGAATGAGGCGCAAGAACAATCTGCATTTTGGATTGTCAGACAATGTACTTACAGAGCCGCCTTTCTACAAGTCCGTGGAAAAGCTATATTTCTTTTTTCCTCATTTTTACTAATTACTATTTTTAGCAAGTTAATAGGGTACAGGAGCTTAAGTGACGCGATTGCTACTTGATAATTCTCGAATTTCGTGATGAGTTCCCTAAATAGAATAGCTTTGATAAACAGGGATACAATTTTAATTTTAAAATTTCTCTATATGTATTGAGTGTACGGGGTAAAAATATAATCATAACTATTATTCAGTCCACCCCAAAGTCGATAACTCTTTACGAATTTCCTCTTCTTTGTTAATCTTGGAAATTTGAGTTTCTTCTAATGTTTCACCGTATGATTGTTTGGTTTTCAATGATTCGATAGCTCTCAACTTCTTTAATAAAGATCTAATTCTTTTGTCTTCAATGGATGATACTCCTCCAACTATACTTCCAATCTCTGGTTTGGATTCCTTGCTCTCGGATGTTGTTGATCCATTACCAGTAGAAAGTGGAGTAGATGCTGGGGCGGAACTTGTTCCCGGTGATTGAGTAGTTTCTTCAGGCTTACTTTTAGCAGCTTCTCTCTTCTTTCTGTTCTTGGCGGCACTCTTACTTTCTTTCGCTACTGGAGGTGGAGCACCAGGAACAGCTCTAATTCTAGCACCCGTCACAAAAGTGTTACCACTACCATTGGAAAAATTGTTGGCTAACTCTCTTTGATATAAAGAGGTGGCCTTGGATGGAGCATTACCATTTCTAGCATGTGGAGGTCTATAAGCACCAGTTGGCTTTGCAACACTACTAGACGATTGTTGTTTCTTTGACAAATAATCTTGAGCCAGTTGGTGAGGTTCGGGGATTGGTTCAGTTTTACCAATAGCCGGAAATTCTTCAACTTTTGCGGGCTTCCATCCAACAGAATATAACTCGTTGTAGTCTCTATGATAAATTAAACGGCCGGTATAATGCCAAATTTTTAATCCATTATCAACTCTTAATCTAGGGGCTGTAGTAGCAGTCAAAATATACCTTCCGTCTGGAGACCATTGACAAACACTGGTGTTCGCAGCTTCATAGCTTACAATTTTTTTGAACTTGTCTTGCCTATCATAAACATCAACAGTACCTTGTAAGTTACCAAAACCAGCAACCAATACATACTTTCCATGAGGAGAGTACAAAATTTTATTTCTTGGTAAAGTAGGAAGTGTGTGAATAAGGTTACCTCTAGCATCAAAAAAACTAGTTTCACTGGGCATATACCCATAGATGACAGCAAACTCTCTGGCGGTTGGAGACCAACAGATATCGTGAATAGGTCCCTCTTTCTTCAAATCAATACGAGAATTATAAGAACCAGCAATACCCAAAAGATATAAGTTAGATTCACCATAGTAAGATTGATTGGTTGTGTCATGGTCGGTTGAAGCCAAGGCTAATAGAGCGGTACCCAAAGAGTTCCACTTCAATTGGCATTGATCGGCTTTGAAAAATGTCTTCGAACAAACGAGTTGATTGAAGTTCGGCAAATTATAAACGGATACATTTGCCGGTTTACCAGCTTTTTCAGGGACAAATATGGCAATATAAGGATTTAATCCAGGACTAATACGGAAGCTTTGGAATGGATTATCAGTTTTGAATTTATACTTCGGTTGAGTAACGTGCTCTAAATCACTAGGGTTGGAAATATCAAAGAAATCAATTTCCTTATTGCTAAAAGTTCCCTTAGCAAAAAGCTTTTCATCTTGCGTAAATTGAGGTTTCCACCCATTTTGATGCTTATTAGACCATTCCATGATAACCTTTGTGTTTGCGATGTTAAAAATCTTGACATTTTTGTTCCATACGCCACTTTCTTTGTTGATCATTACTGGTCTACACCATAAGCACAAATAAGTACCGTTAGGGGAAAATTCGATATCGAATACTTCATTCAATTCAATTTTTAGTAAAACCTTATTAGCAGTAACATCAACTATCACCACTTCATTTGGTTGGGTGTATCCAAAATATTTACCATTGGACGAGTACGTTGCAGACCTACACTCATTAGTAGGTTTGGGAAATTCCACGTCGGTATATTTTTGTATCAAATCGATACTTTTCGGTTGACGGCCTAAAAGGTTAGTAACCAGCTTTGAGATTACATGTCCAAGAGAATGATTTTGTAAGTATACATACAATATATTTGAGTATTAAAAGACATATTGCAACTGATGCAAACTTATCTAAGTGTCCAATTTTTTTCAATGAACATGCGCGCAGAGACACGACCAAACATCGTTTTTAAGGCTGTTAGACCAATGGATCAGTTAGACACACTGAAATTTATTAGATGGCTTTTACTCTTAGCTATTTCTGCATACTCTAGTTTACTTCGCCAAAACTAGTATGACCAGTAGTTTCAGCATGTTTGGCAGCTCCCATTTCCCCTACAAGTACACTATAGCATTCAAGGCATCTTATTCTAAATTTGGTTGTGTTGGTACTATAGTTACGGGTTTGTAAGAGTTTACATAATTTGTCGGCAGCATCTCTTACATTGCTCAAATTGTCTATTTTGGAGTCCCAGATACATTTATCGTTCTTTTTATCCCTCTCTTCCGTCGAGACTTTGAAATTTGCAGCCAAAAGGTCATAATGAATCCCCAGATATACAAGGAAAATGCTTTTAATAGGTACCAGCTCTCCATTTTCGAACTTTATGATGTTACCCAGCTCTATATCGATGCAGTTTATTTGAATATTATAATACTGGCTCAATATTCCTAACTCGATAGCTCCACCCCATGAGTCTTTCTTCAAGATCCAAGAACTGTAATTGTCATTAGTTCTTCCAAGAACTATTTCATTGTATTTATCGGGATTTGAGCGAATGTTTTCAGCACATATTTCTCGTAGTTGCGAGACATTATCGATCTTCATTGCATAGTAAATTGAGTTAAACATACACGAATTGTCATCTGGAATATTACGAAGAATCAAGAATTCTTTGGTACCACCTATGCGCTCATTGGGGATTGATAGAGTTACCGGATGTGCTTTAAGCTTTGAAGAATGCTCGAGCTGTGATTTCTGAGTTTGTAGTTTTTCATCGCTTGCCACAATTTCAACTACAAGGAGATCACCATTCATAATGTGCTCACTTATAGTTGAAGGGGAATCGAGATTTAAAGGTTTCGGAGGGACCCCTTTCTTAATCGCAGTAATTTCGTGAAAATCAGGGACTGTGCCAGGATGAGCATTTATTATCTCTTTAAGACTTTTCATTGGGGTATTACCATCCAACTCTAGAACTTTGGTTGAGGCAGAACTTCTTAACTTTATTTTCATCATAAGTAATCAGTGACTTTCGCGATTTCAGATAAGCTAAGATTATCTGGATCAAAATCAGGCATAAACAGTAGATCTGTAGATCAGTGACCTTACAGATATAGAACTTAAAAGAGCATGTAACTTCCTCCATTGTATTTTTTCTTCTAGTAGAATTGAATAGTTTCTTATCAAAGGATTATGTTGAACAATGTTAATTTGGAAATATATGAAAGAATTCTATTACTTACAGTTTCTCCATGATAAGAGTAACGAAGTATAATTTGTTCTTGGTATCGTGGTCTACTGATACAAAGCAAAAAAATTTAAAAATGTCATCTGAGGCTACGATCATACAACATGCATTCTATTATACACTCATAACTTCTGTAGTTCACACTTTTATTCAATCATTTCGTCGTTATCTTCAGTCTGCGTAGGTTCGCCTTCTATATCGCCAGTTAAAATAGTATCAAGGTCTGGCTTCTTTTCACTTTTCAATGCTTCGAGTTCTTGCTCGTTTTCTCTCTTATACTGTTCAATGCTCTTATATTTTTCAACTGATTCCATAAATTTCAACATATTGACCCCAGAAGCAGCTTCACTTTCTAAAGTTGTATAAGGCCTCTGCTTCAATTCCTTCACTCTTCTTTTATGCCTCTTACTCTTAGTGTGATGATCCAACATATTTTGTCTTTCGAAATACTTAGCACATTCTATACAATAGTATTGTCCGAGACCCGGCTTTGTTTCATCTAATGGTTGATTTTTCATAAGATGAACGGATTCCTTGGAGGAAAGATCATTGTAGATAAGATCTAAATCTCTAGTTCTTCTTTTTGTTTTATATCTCTTAACACTATACCTACCCATAATAAATCTGCGATGAGCTACTAGAACTTTTTGAATAGGTCGCACTCTACTTAGAAGGAAAGCAGATGAAGGGCTGAAGCCCCAAACATCACGCGCGCTTACAGTGTGACTACGTATGTGTCGTCACCAACTGCGAATACTCAATCTTACAGACGAAAAATTATCCGAAGTTTTTTTACTTTAGTAACTTACTAATCAATTAGTATGTATGATTGTTGAATAGTGGGATGATTTCAAATACCTTCAAACTGTCTATGTCACATTATAGGCAGTTGCTTGTTCACCGCATTTTGAGCCTACAACATTCTTTTTAAAGGTATCCCGTGGTTTTTTTGGTTCAAATGTATTAATAAGCACTCTAAAAGCTATAAAAATTCCCATCTGCCGCAAAATAATTTTACTAACAAATTTAAAGAAAATGGCTAGAAGACCAGCTAGATGTTACAGATACTGTAAGAACAAGCCTTACCCAAAGTCCAGATACAACAGAGCTGTTCCAGACGCTAAGATCAGAATCTACGATTTAGGTAGAAAGAAGGCCTCTGTCGATGAATTTCCCTTGTGTATTCACTTAGTTTCTAACGAATTAGAACAATTATCTTCCGAAGCTTTAGAAGCCGCTCGTATTTGTGCTAACAAGTACATTACTAAGATTTCTGGTAGAGATTCTTTCCACTTGAGAGTCAGAGTTCACCCATTCCATGTCTTGAGAATCAACAAGATGTTGTCTTGTGCCGGTGCCGATAGATTACAACAAGGTATGAGAGGTGCTTGGGGTAAGCCTCACGGTTTAGCCGCTAGAGTTGACATTGGTCAAGTTATCATGTCTGCTAGAACCAAGGACTCCAACAAGGATGTTGTTATCGAAGGTTTGAGAAGAGCTAGATATAAATTCCCAGGTCAACAAAAGATTATTATCTCCAAGAAGTGGGGTTTCACTCCATTAAACAGAGATGAATACATCGCTAAGAAGGAAAATGGTGAAGTTAAGGATGATGGTGCTTACGTTAAGTTCTTAACTAAGAAGGGTAACTTGGAAGAAAACTTGAGACAATTCCCAGATTACCAATACCAAGCTTAAGTAGTTTTTTAGTTTTATATGAAATCTTATACTTGACCCAATTAAATATGAGAGTATTATTGGTATTCCTGACTGCCTCAGTTCGAGTAGTTCGGCTTGAATAAAAAATAGTTCCTTTGTGGCAACATCCAGATACATGAAGAATAACACTTGTCAAAAAAATTTGAGTGATACTCGTTATTTAATACAGGAGCTGCGCTGCGCCTAGGTGTTTTCTGCAGTTGATTTTGATGGGAAAGTGGAAAACGAAACTTACTTCGAGCCAAAATGTGCTTTCTTATAACATAACTGAATACAGGAGTACTTAGACTTATCTTTGATCGAAAATATTGACCAAAAATACTCCGTATAAAACGAAAAGAGTGTGTTTACCAGATGTAGACTGAAATATTGCAGAGCCCGATGAGATTAATTTCTCCGCTGAATAAGTGTCAAGCGTAGAGCCTACTTTTACTATCATTCGTAATGAGGTGACTGGGATAGTGCAACAATGATGTATGATTGTACGTTACTCTTAAGTTAGATAACTAGAAAATGTCCTTAAAGATTTAGTCTTCTCCACGCGTCAGTATAAACATAAGCTGACTTGGCCTCCTACGTCGTGTAAGGCACGCGGCTAGAATTTCTTTTTCAAAGGAACAGTTGTCCAAAACATTTCATTATAAATAAGAAGAGAACCGCAAATTGTCAATCTCTGATTCCAAATTATTCACCATAATTGAATATGTCTTTCGCTAATAGAACTAACCCTAAGACCTTAGTATTGTTCGACGTTGACGATACTTTGACCCCAGCCAGATTGGGTGTTTCTGATGAAGTCAAGGAAACTTTAAAAAAATTACGTCAAAAAGCCGTCATCGGTTTCGTTGGTGGTTCTGACTTGAGTAAGCAAGTTGAACAATTGGGTGCTTCCGTTTTGGACGACTTCGACTATTGTTTCTCTGAAAATGGATTGACTGCTTACAAGCAAGGTAAGGAATTGGCTTCTCAATCCTTCATTGGTTGGATTGGAGAAGAAAAATACAACAAGTTGATCAAATTTGTTTTGAGATACTTATCTGACCTTGAACTCCCAGTCAGAAGAGGTACTTTTGTTGAATTCCGAAACGGTATGATTAATATCTCCCCTGTCGGAAGAAATGCTTCCAACAAGGAAAGAAATGAATTCGAAATTTTCGACAAACAACACAACGTCAGATCAACATTTGTTGAAGCCTTAAAGAAGAACTTCCCAGACTACGGATTGACATACTCTATTGGTGGTCAAATCTCTTTTGATGTGTTCCCAACTGGTTGGGATAAAACCTACTGTTTGCAACACGTTGTTGATGAAGGTTTTGAAGAAATCCACTTCTTCGGTGACAAATCTTACAAAGGTGGTAATGACTATGAAATCTATAACGACGAAAGAACTATCGGCCACGCTGTTGAATCTCCAAATGATACGGTCAGAATTTTGAAAGAAATTTTCAAGTTGTAATTAGTGAGTAACTATCAATAAATATATTCAATATTATGTACAGTGAGCTATTTTTTGATTGTCCTTTTTGCGGCGATAAAAGATAACAGAAGTATCTCCGCTAGCCTTAACTACGTGCTCAACTACAGTGCCATTAATCTTTAGTTCATCCTTCAAGGATAATCTGTTGTCCCGATCGTAAACTTTCTTTGTTAGTTTTTTTAAAATACTATCTCTCTTTAGGTCGATATCTTGAAGATCCCGTGGTTCAATCAACCCCGGAATAGGAATAGGCTTGGGGCTTCTAACCCTCTTACCATTACCAAATTGGCCAAATTCGTTGTCACCAAAGATGAACACATCCTTGTAGTTTCCTGCGTTGTCTAGTTGAACAATTGTATGATTCAGACCTGCGCTCACAAATTTGATACCGATGCTTTGCACTTGATTGGTTTTTTCATTGAATTCTTTCATATCCAAAGACTTTATTTTTACTGGAGTTTTTGACAAATGTAAGTAACGATTAATACCCAATTGACCCTTGATACCATTTCCGAAACTGAGGAGCGTCTTTGAGTTATCGTCAGATCTCGCGAGTATGAAACTTGTCTCGTCACCAGCATATACACTTTCAATAGCAGAAATATTGGTGCCAGTTATCTTTTTGATTTCTTTCACTGTCAAACTCTTTTCAGGAACTGCTTGGATATCGCTCTTGTAACTAACATCTACGCCACATTGTCCGAATGAGTTTTTACCCCAAGTCCAAAGATCACCATTATCATCCACAGCCATATTGTGATAGTTTCCACTTGCAATGGATGTAAATGATCTTGGTCTAAGGCATCTTTTTGAGCCGTTTGATATGAGCTCAAAATTCAAAGAAGGCATCTCAAATACTTGATTCAAAGGTATTTCAGGTTTCTTTATAGGAGCATAACCTGGTAAACCATACTGACCAAAATTTTCACTATTAGCTGTTCTGACGTTGAAAATTCTTCCTTGGCTACTAAGTATCAACATATTAGAATCACCAGAGGAAATGTCTACGATTTTCTCTCCCTTATTTAATCCCGGAACTTCAAGGGTATTATATCTATTCTCACGCTTCAAAAGCAACCACGTTCTGGAAAATGAAGGGAAAAATTCACTCTTCTTGTCTGGTCTTGGGGAGTACAATAATTGATTTTTGTTAGTTAAGAAGTACACATATTCATTAGAAATTCCTAGTTTTTCAACTTTAGATGGTAAACTAATGATTTCCGGATGTTTCATTGATGGAATGAACTGATACACTTTACCACTTTCATCAACAACCATTAATAAGCGATTTGAAATTTCTACATCCTTCAAAATCATGTCATCGAAGAAGGACAATCTAGTAGGTAATGTTTTCCCATTTGCTAAACCGAATACGTACAATCCCAGTCTTTCCGAAGAATCCAAAGATGAGTCAACAAACTGAGAATCAATCACATTATCTAGCTTCCCTTGTAAATATGCCAATTGTTTAGTGTTTTTCTTTTTCAGTATTATTTGCTCCTCATCAACTTCATAACTGGACTTGTTCCACACAGACTTATACCATTGATAATGGAAGAAAAATTGGTGGATGGATACAATTCCAACAATAGATCCCACACCAATAAAAAAAGCTTTCCATCTTTCACGGGTTTCCCACCGTCTTTGCTCTTTTTCTTGATTTTTTGCATACTCTTCGCTAATCTTGTAAAGCATATCTTTGTACTCAGGGGATCCAAATTCTAAATTTTGCAAACGATGATCAAGTTCAAGGAAATCATTGATATTCTGTTGTTCTTCATCTTGCATCTGTTTGACAACTCTCAGGTGTAAATCTTTTGTATTCAGTTCCCTCTCTATTGGCTTGATCTCATCGAGTTTACCAAAATCATATTCTGTTTTGTTTTTGTTGAATTCATCGATGTTTCTATACTTTGATTTATTAGAGTACAATCTTATAACAGAACACAGCAGATTGGCATAACTCAAACACCTGTTTGATCTTATTGGTGTTCTAGGTATACGAGAAAGCATTGGTTAACTGTATTGCTAGTAAAAGATTCGCGACCTTCTTGTTCAATAATTATGATGACAAGGACTACATTAGCTATTAGACCTAACGCAAGGTGCTGCTTCTTTAGACCGATCGTTGGTCATGGAATAACGAGGAGGCTATCATCAATCACCAAGTTCGATACCAAGAAGTTCGTACAATCACTCCAGGAGAACGGAGGGTTTGATCAGAAACAAGCAGAAACTGCAGTGAACATTGTCAACAAAGCCATAAATGATGGGATATACTCCATCACCAGGAATCTAGTCACGAAGGAAACATTATCTTCGACGTCGTATGAACAAAAGGTTGACTTCGCTAAACTAAAAGGTGAATTACAAACTATGGATAAGACAGAATTCAACAGTTTAAAGAAAGAGCAAGAACAGCTTAGAACAGATTTAACAAACCTTAAAAATAGAATCAAAGAAGAAATCACCAAAAACCAAGCAGGAGTTCGTCTAGATTTGAATTTAGAAAAGGGGAGAATCAGAGAAGAAAATTCTATTCATGAGCTGAAAATCGAAGACACATACACAAGAATCGACGAAGAGATTGCCAATATTCAAATGCAGATTAAGCAAGTCAAAACTCAAGTGATGCAATGGTTGATTGGTGTAAGTTCTGGTACATTTGCCTTGTTATTGGCTTTTGTTAGATTTTTTGGTTAGTACGGATTAATGAATTTAAAATAGATAAAGTAAAATGTAGGTATGTAAGGCCGTAACTCATGTGCTGACTAGAAGTCGAAAATCAAATTCGGGATGTAGGTTACCTCTTCGAATTCTTTTATTTCTGTTATTTCTTCCCATTTTTATAGTCGAAACGCGAATCAATACTTACGCTTTGAAAATTTCAGTCTTGGCAGATGAACTCTTTATACAATCATGGGCTCAAGCAGACCCAACTTCTTACTAAAGACTTGACTTCGTTCGAGAAAAACCTTTCAACATCCCCTTTGTCCTTGCAAGGGTCCATTTCTACTTCCCTAACTTCGTTTAAGAAGACTATCAAAGAATATGGAGACTTGATCAAGCAAAATTCGAAAGACCCAAACCTCACCAAACATGAAACTAGGCTAGAGAAATTTCATGCAGATTACAATGACTTCTCCCAAAAGTTTGATGACTTGAAATCTCAAAGAGAGGCATCTATTCATGAGACTAACAAGCAAGAACTATTGGGTCGTCGGCAACATACTCACGCGGTATCCGATAATCCATATGACCAAGCTGAAGGTGGTTCAACCAACCAACTTCAGCAGCAGCAACAGGGGCTGATTCCTTATCTGGAGGGTTTATACAACGAAAGAAATTCTTTACAAAGGGGAAGTCAGCAACTTGACCAAATACTCGAAATGGGCCAACATGCTTTAGAAGATATAGTTGGACAAAACGAAATTTTGCAGCAGTTGGGTGCCAAGTTCGAAGAAAGCTTGACAACTCTTGGTGTAAGCAGAGGCACAATACATACTATTGAAAGAAGAGCCAAGCAAGATAAGTGGCTCTTCTGGGGTGGAGTATTATTCACTCTTTTCTGTTTCTGGTTAATACTAAGATATTTTAGATAGGCTTAGTTTAAGCTCGTGCATACTATTTAATCCAAATCACTTAAGAATATATTTCACATTCCAGTTTTCCCAGAAACTTCTTCTTACCCCATCAATTTCATATCTTTTTTCCTGTATGTAAACAAAAAATAGTGGGACAGAAATCTTGCCCCAAGCCGTTAAAGTTTACAAAGCGGAAAATAAATGATTTGACCCCATCGTAAATGACAACTCAAGGCATATACCCCGAACCTCGATTCATAAAGGCCAATCAAATAATGACTTCCTACTATATTCCTAATAAGGTCATTCTTCATTTAGCCTAAATCAGTATGAGCCTAAACAGAAATTTCCTTTTTAGGCTCGCAAACAGTGAACAGTGCTGCATTATTGTTTCGCCAAATCTATTACATTGCCTAATGCGGTAATTTTTCAAGATACGTCAAACGCACTTGTTTCGAGGCAAAGCTTATTGGTGTGGTAGTATAAAGACTCTATTTACCGACCTTTCTCATCCATTTCTTTAAAAAAAGTCTTTCATTGTAATTTACCTTACTTTATAATACCAGACCTTTTCACATTCCTTATGAGGTTAAGTGATTCAATCTGTCTCTCATTGTTAGTGAGTGGTATATCAGCTGCTGCAATCAATGATGATCGTTTCAAGAGAGAAGTCCAATTTTTAAATTCCGAGGCCCTAGCTGGAACTGTGGGCCAAGATATCACCCTCGATAAGAGAGGGTTTTTCAATAATTTGTTTAGCTCCGTTTCTGGTTGGATACAAGATGGAGAAGCTGCTCCTCCTGCTGCTGCCGCTAGTACGAACCAACCAGCTGTTGTCTTAGTCGCTGACACAGCTGCACCAACACCAACCACAGCACAAAGAACTGGTGTAGCTGATGGTGCAGCCGCTTTGTTTGCAGAATTATTCGGCAAAAAAACTACACAATCAGGAGCTGTCTCTCCTGCAGGGCCTACAAGTTCCCCAGCTGAGCCAGCTACTTCCGACGCTGAAGTCGCTCCGGTAGTACCTTCGTCTTCTGCCGGAGATGATGACGGCTCTGACATATTTGCTCAGATATTTGGTACAAAGTATGGTCATACCACTACAAGTGCCATATCATATGAAACCACGTTGAGTTTTGGAGGATCGACAACTAGTACCGTATCATCAAATTCCCCAGAAATTTCCTCCACTGATGGTAGTTACCCAGACGACTCCAACTACGATGAAGTCGAGAAATATGCTTCGATGGGAGCGGGTATCTCTTATTCTCCATATACCAAATCTGGTCTGTGTAAAAGTGCATCACAGGTCAAATCAGATATGCAGACTTTGTCAGCTTTCAAAATCCTCAGGTTATATGGTATTGACTGTAACGGTGTGGATAACTTATTGGCTAACATGAACTCTGACCAACAATTATTTGTTGGTATATACAACATCGACTCCAACAATATGAATCAGGATTTGAGTACTTTAAAAACAGCTGTTGAAAATTCCTCTCGTGGATGGAGTGCTATCCACACTGTTGCCATAGGTAATGAATTGGTCAACGCTGGCACAGCTTCTGCTAGCGATATCGTCACTGCAATGAAATCTGCTAGATCATGGTTTCAAAAGAACGCTGGTGATTATACTGGACCTATTGTATCGGTGGATACCTTAGTGGCAGTCAAGAATAATCCTTCCTTGTGTGATGCTTCTGATTATATTGCAGTCAATTGTCATCCATTCTGGGACGGTGGAGTCCAGCCACAGAATTCCGGTTCTTGGTTAAAACAACAAATCAGTGAATTGAAATCTGTTTGTAACAATAACAAAAAAATCTTCATCACGGAATCAGGTTGGCCCACTAAGGGGGATACTTATGGAAACTGTGTTCCTTCTCAACAGAACCAATTACTCGCCGTCAAAAGTATTGGGCAAACGTTGGGTAATAACGTATTGATGTTCACGACTTTTAATGATTACTGGAAGAACCCTGGTCCAAGCAGTGTAGAACAGAACTGGGGAATCTTTGGTGATCCTAGTTCATAGATTCCCAAAACATGGATACCCTACAAAATATGATGTAATAATATAGTCTTTAATGGAGTTTTTTATCTTGACAGCTGTATATTTAAATAAGCGTTTAATATTTGCGTTACCTTTGTTTTTTCTATAGAATACCTTTGAGGCAAGAGTAATTTCTACGACTGTACAATACAATAGTTCTACCTACGTAGCGCACTCTTTTAGAGATCATGTAGCATTATACTAAAAGAATTGACTTCAAATAATACTTTGTTAAGGTCACTCCACAGTTGGCAATTTTCTGACTAAAAATTGACAAGTAACAATAAGACACACGGCCTTGGAGGCCGAATTCATGGTGACATACATCGCGACGTCAGATTCTTGGAAGTAACATAGTTCTTCAAAAGCTAGATACATAAGATAAATACAGTATATTATCATCCAAGTTGAGAGTATTGTTTCAATCCCGAAAAGTAGTTTATTCCCGGTAACCAAACTCATGATCGTAACTAAATTGAGTTAAAGAATTGCAACTGTTAAAGTACTGGGAAGAGCCTTGTAGTAAATGAAGGTCGTACGGAGTTGGATTACTGCCACAAGGCATACAACCAGTGAAATAAATGCCAATAACAAACGTGTGTAGTTGAATGAGGCGTAAGCTTCTCCTTCACGCTGGAGATATACTTTGAGGAGTCTGTTGAGGTACACTATTGTGAAGGCTGTACCGAGAATTTCAAAATAGATATTAAGTATCATCCATGTGTCTGAAACTGCAAGCGTTTGGTACACTAATCCACATTATCCCAGCTAAAGTGTACCGAAAACATGGGTATGGAAATAGTATACTAGGGAATAAGATACCTGTTTCTTAGATGGTTTTGTATGAAGCAAACAATGTGTGTATGAAGAAAAGCAATGCGAGTACATTCACCAGTAGCTCAACAGCGAAGATAATTGTCCATATGTTCGGATCAGTAGTCCATGTGTTGGGAACGGCTTGCGGATAATATCCTGGGTCTGCGTAGTAAGACATGATTCCAGTGGTGGGTAAAATGATACCGATAGTAATGCTACCGAGATTAGTTCTGATGCTAACGCTCAATTTAACTATAAGGAACTAAGTCAAGGATGTACCGTTTTCTTTTATAGTTTTTTGTTAAAAGTAATTTTTGAAACAATAAGCCTTGTCTAATTGGTCTCATACATGATTGCAAAAAAATATTGGTTGCAAATAGCACTGCTCATCTCACTATTTTGAAGAAAAGAGATACCTTAGATTCAAGTTGGTTTGTTATATGATTTCAAAGATGGAGTCACTCTTGCTTTCCGCTTTTCTCAAAAGGCTTAATGGGGAGACTTTATTGGGTATCTATAAAGCACCTATTATGACTTTCCAATTCAATGGCTGGCTATATTTCATTCAGAGTCGTGATTTTCACACTTGTAATAAAAGACATTGTACGGAGAGCTCGAATGCTGGTTTTTTGTGGGAGAGAAAGAGGAAACTATATGGTAACTTGTAATTGTTAATACATACAAAGCGCCTTTTTATTCAAGTTCATTATTCAATAATGATGTTTACATATGTAAACTACTAAGTCTTCGAATTGTGTAGCATGATCCCAGAATCACACACTATAGGGAAGGTAGTCAAACAGATGAATAAATGCGATATTACAACCCCTGAACTGCGTTCATGCTCTATTTATACGTCTATACAAATTGTGTGGTAAATGGTTACCAGTCAAACTTGTTCTGGAGACAATCTTCTCTAAAGTGTGTATATACCATTTCTCACTCGCTGAAAAACTTCTCGCGTCAAAACAATTCACCCAATTACACATCTAATGTCAACTGAGAGAGAACGTAAAAGACTCGCCAACAGATTAACAACTTTTGTCGATGGCATCGTCGAATTGAGGGATATCAATGGATTTTTGGTTTTTGAAACTTTCCAAAGATTACCCTTGAGATCCGGAACTGACTATTACAAGTTTATAAAAAATCCAATCTCTTTACACAGTGTCAGACAGAAGGTAAAGAAGGCAATATATCAATCTGCTCAAGAATTTGTTAGAGATCTCGCACAAATCACTTGGAACGCCAGACTCTATAATCAAAGAGTTTCTAGAGTATATGACCATGCAGTGATCTTGGACACGTACTTGAAAGATAAAATCATTCCTAAACTATCTCTAGATAAGAGTGTTTCAGATCACCAGGAAATCGTGTATCCTGATTTAGGCCCTTTACCAGCTGATGATGAACCATTAGCTCCTATATATGATTCAGCAGTTGGAACTCCTGAAATACATGACGACTACGACGCTCAACAGGATGACGAAGAAGATTACGATGAATATAGCTCTTTGACTCCTCAGCCAAAGAGACAACCAAATGACTCATATGGTACTCGAGGATACAGTTATGGTTCAAGCAAAAATCAACAGGCTTTGGAAACTGGTATTAGAAGGGGCCGCCCTCCAACAGTTGATAAACCGTTTGAAACTCGAATTAAACTTATCTTGAAAAATTTGAAGAAGATTAGAAACCCAAGTGAAACACCGTTAAACATGCCATTCTTTGAACGGCTACCTGACCGCAACAGTCACCCAGAATATTTCAAACTAATTAATGAACCTATGAGTCTTTTCGAAATCAAGGGAAAACTAAGAACCAGAAAGTATACTAATGTAGATGAGTTTTTGAGAGATTTGAATACAATGTTCTACAATAATAAAATGTACTATGGTACTCATTCTCCACAAGTTTTTCAGGATATAAACTTTTTCGAACAAGAGGCTAGAGCTATGATAGAACAAGAGTTACAAAGACTGGAGCAAGATTTGATGCAATTTGCTACACCAGGAGGTGATGGGATTTTACGCTTTCCACTAGACTCTCTTGAATTGAACGGATATACTTATCGTGTAGGAGATTGGGTCTTGATCAATAACCCCAATGAGCCAGAGAAACCTACTGTCGGTCAAATATTCCGTTTGTGGTCTTTAAAAGACGGAACTAAATATTTCAATGCTTGTTGGTACTATCGTCCAGAGCAAACTTGCCATAGATATGACAGATTATTTTATGTAAATGAGGTTTGTAAGACGGGTCAATACCGTGATCATATTGCTACGGAAATTGTCGGACCTTGCTATGTTGTATTTTTGACCAGATACCAAAAAGGTGACCTAGAGAAAGGCATCATCCCAGAAGGTTCTCCTTGGTTTATTTGCGAATTCCGTTATAATGAATCAAACCATGTTTTCAATCGAATAAGAACATGGAAAGCCTGCTTACCAGATGAAATTAGAGATCACCCAGAGCCACCAGTGATCCCTCTCCATGAACCTAGGAAATTGATAAAATATGAATCACCAATCAAAGCCCTACTTCCGAGTGGAGCAGATACCAGTATGACAGTTCCCAATGTCACCGAAGGTGCCAACCCCAATACACCACCACTAGTGGGTTCGGTGTATTTGAGAGAACCGGACACTCATGATGATTTGGGACAGTATTACACCAGTCCTAATATAACGCCTAGTACAGAAAATGATGATATACTTAATCAACGTAAAGCCTATCTTTTCACTCCCATCTCACAATCCAAATCGGTAGGTGGATATCCGGGTCCCACTCCAGGCTATTCTCCTGTAGCAGCTAGCAATCCTCCTGTCCCATCCTACTATCCACCGGCTCCTGCTATTGTACAGACCCAAGCATCCGTTCCAGCACCTACTGCAGTCCCCATCGCTGCTGCACCAGTCCCAGCACCTCCTCAACCAGTTATTTCTCTCAAGCCACAACCAGTACAACCACCACTTGAGATGTTCAATGACCCCGAAAAGTCATATTTAGCTAGTGTTAACAGGTTCAAACAGAGTATTCTTCAGCAACAGAAACAATACAATAACCAGCAGCGTAAGAAACAAACAACTCCACTCCCTACTAGTAGTTTCCATAGCACTACTGCAAGTTTTTCCAACGTGGTGCTGGGTGGAACGGTTTCGTATACTATTGAAGACACTCAGAACCTTTCTGCCATTAGTGATGCTCTTGTTAAGAGACGCAAGGGTGATGGTAAAGGAGTTTCTGAGATTGTATGGTACAGATCACCACCTGTGTCGATCAGTCATAAAGTAGTAAGCAACAATGCTTTTGGTTTAGGTCATTCCGTGAAGTATTTGGCCTGGAAACGAGACCAAGAGTCACAAGAGAAGATCTAGAGAAATAAGTAATACGAATTCGGGACTTGAAGGGGGCCATCGCGTCAGATATAACTCGCAACATTTAAACATCGCGAACTCTATAGTTAATGTACACATGACGAATAAACTCGCTGAGTTCAAAGAGCACTTACAAAAGAGTAAACGTGTAGTAGCATTAGTAGGAGCTGGACTTCTGGTGGCGTCAGGACTACCGACTTTTAGAGGATCTCAAGGTTTATGGAAAAACTTTAATATGATTGATCTAGCTACTCCTGATGCATTCTATATTGACCCAGGGCTTGTCTGGCAGTTTTACTCTTACCGCCGATACAGTGCATTGAAAGCTGAACCCAACCTTGGACACAGGGCCTTAGCATCATTGTCTCTTCGACCAGGTCTTGATTGTATTATTATAACCCAAAATGTTGATGGGCTTCTGATTAGAGCCGGTACCCCACGTAGTAAACTACATGAGATTCATGGATCTTTGTTTGATTTAAAGTGTACTAGTTTCATGTGTAACTTTGTGGATCATGACAATTTCACTCATCCTCTTACGACAGCATTGAGTGATACTGAAGATGAAATCAAACGCAAGAGATCAAGAGATCAAGTGGATAAATCACCTCAATTTACTCCTGTCAAAGTACTCAACGAAAAGGATCTTCCTAGATGTCCCGCATGTGGAGAGCTTCTTCGACCAGGGGTAGTTTGGTTTGGTGAAAGTCTTTCACTACAGACGCTTACACGCATTGATGATTTCATAGAGCAAGGACCTGTAGATTTAATACTAGTTGTTGGTACAAGTGGTACAGTATATCCAGCTAACAGCTATGTGGATCGTGTGAGGTACAAAGGGGGAAAAGTTGCTATCTTTAATACGGATATCGACGAGCATATTATGAACGGTGAAGAAGAAGGAATTTGGGGTTTCCAAGGCGATGCTGCACAATTGCTTCCACTTGCATTATCCGAGGTAGAATTGGAATTAAACGTCCAGAATTAAGTAAGTGGATTCAAAGAGCTGATTTGTTTTTTTCTATTACATTAAAGTTTCTGTGATTTGAGTCTCGGCTGGATCAGACAGTATTAAAGTTTTAAAGTTCAATGCTCGATGCAACATATAAGCGAAAATAGGTAAGAACTTGGAATTTTGTAACCACTAGATGCACGGCGAGACCAACGACTTCTACAGATAAACAAAAATGTAAGATTTCTCCAGCACCCAATTAGTAAAACGGGTTAACATCTCCAAACTATTGATGCGGTGTTTGCTTTGGAGGCTAGACTTTTCACTGAAATGTTAATGCAATTAAATAAAATACTGATACCATTGAAAATAAGGCCCGAATAGTTCAGGAAACCTATGCAGCAAGCACTTGAACAGATCGTTTTAACAACAATCATGTATGGCAATAATCAAGTACGACAACCCTAAAGATTTACCGTGGTAATCTTGTGAATTTGTAATATTCACTCTAATATAATCAAAATATACATTAATCTATAAGTAATCGTTATCATTATCATTAAATTTATAGTTCTTGTCGCTCTGTTTAACATCTTTCAACTGTTGTAGAGTGAGAAGTGACTCGAATGAGTCAACAGAACTATCTAGTGAAACCTTACGTTTCTTTGTAGGACTCTCTGAGGAAGTATCAGGAACTGTGGTTGAATAAGCGCGAATTGGTGGTGGAGGTTTGTAAAATGGATTACCCATGTTACGTCGAACACTCCTCTTCACCAGAGAATCTGAGGCATTCGGCTTTAATGGTGGCCTTTTGAATTCTTTAAAGTCTTTGTTAGCAAGTTTTAAATTCTTGTCATTATAAATTGGAATTTTTGGTTCCAGTTTGAACTCCTCTGAGCTATTCATCAATGGCAGCAGGAGAGTTACTTGACTAGTCTTGCTTGATATTGAATTTGAACGAGACCGTAGAGTTCTATTATCATTATCATCAGAGTATAGTATTTGCTTACATGATTCAGTGTAGCGAATATCAAACTCTTCAAGTGAATCAGCTAAATGAATGTTCATTATATTGAAATTGGTAAGATTGGAAAGTGTCTTAGTATATATAAAAGTCAAAATATACCTTGAAATAATGAAACAAAACCTCCTTTTTGAAATAGTTCTACACGACCCTGTCCACTTTCCAGTTATAGCATCGACGAATCACCCATAGTTAATTTTTCCGCATTAGGAAATGGTGCAACCTTCTTAGATGCGCCTTAACGAATTTTTCGGGGAATTGTAGCCTGGTAATAATAGGGTTTTTTTGTATGTAACCCTTCTCTCTGTTATCCTGTTAAAACTTGGGCTCCTACATAGCAATAAAATGATATGAACTAGATTTTTTTTGCTGATGTAATCAATTTATTCATTTATGAACCGGTCGTATGGATTAAGGGAACTTGAGAAATTTTGTGGACTTGAAGTTCAGTGGGCCAGTTACACTAGTTGTGCTCTGAACTAGTAGAGTTACTTGATTTTTTGATCAGCTTAGTAATTTCAATATAGACGAAGAAGTTGCAATTCAAGAATTATATAGTTCAATGGACTGTAACAGCAGAAATTAAATTTTAAGAAATGTACTGACCTCTTTAATATTTCCTACGAACGGCTTAAACTGAGACCAGTGCTACCATAAGATGTCCTTATTTGCAGTAACTCATCCTTTATCGCAACGCAATCAAATGATTAACCACGAGATAAATATCACTACCTAGCCATATTTACCGCGAGGTCATCACAGATCAATTAAACTATACTACAATTTAGCCCCGGGCTGTTACCTCCGAACGTGGCCGAACCACGCGCACTTCGGACAATAATCAACCATTTTTTTAAAAATTTCTGATCATTACTTACGTTATGTTAAGATCAAGATTAACTCCTAGATTCTCTCAATTTGTTAGGTTCCTGTCCTCCAAGAGCTACGACGTCGTTGTTATTGGTGGTGGTCCAGGTGGTTATGTCGCTGCCATTAAAGCTGCCCAATTGGGGCTCAATACCGCTTGTATTGAAAAAAGAGGTTCTTTAGGCGGTACTTGTCTTAATGTCGGTTGTATTCCTTCCAAATCCTTATTAAACAACTCCTACTTATATCACCAAATTGAACACGACACCAAGAATAGAGGTATTGAAGTTGGTGAAGTTAAGGTCAATGTTGAAAACTTACAAAAGGCTAAAGATAAAGCCGTTACTGGATTAACCGGAGGTATTGAAATGTTGTTCAAGAAGAATAAGGTTGAATACTTGAAAGGTGCCGGTTCTTTCATCGATGAGCATAATATCAACGTTAAGCCAATTGATGGTTCTGAAGAATACTCCGTCGAAGCGAAGAACGTTATCGTTGCTACTGGTTCTGAAGTTACTCCATTCCCAGGTATTGAGATTGATGAGGAAAGAATTGTCTCTTCCACTGGTATTTTATCATTGAAAGAAGTTCCTAAAAGGTTACTGATTATTGGTGGTGGTATTATTGGTTTGGAAATGGCTAGTGTTTGGGCTAGATTAGGTTCAGAAGTTACTGTAATTGAATTTCAAAACGCTATTGGTGCCGGTATGGATGGTGAAGTTGCCAAGACTGCTCAAAAGTTGTTGGCCAAGCAAGGTCTTAATTTCAAGTTAGGTACTAAGGTGACTAAGGGTGTTAGGGAAGGTGATGTTGTGAAGGTGGAAGTTGAAAATGTTAAGACTGGTGCTGTCGAAGAATTAGAATCCGATATTCTATTAGTTGCTATTGGTAGAAGACCTCATACTGAAGGTTTGAACTTTGAAAAAATTGGTTTAGAGTCTGACAATAAGGGTCGTCTTGTGATTGATTCGGAATTCAAGACTAAGCACTCTAATATTCAAGTCATTGGTGACGTGACCTTCGGTCCAATGTTAGCCCACAAGGCTGAAGAAGAAGGTGTTGCTGCCGCTGAAATTATCAAGAGT
The DNA here is from genome assembly GCA_030581475.1 of Yamadazyma akitaensis. Classification (NCBI taxonomy): domain Eukaryota; kingdom Fungi; phylum Ascomycota; class Pichiomycetes; order Serinales; family Debaryomycetaceae; genus Yamadazyma; species Yamadazyma akitaensis. The sequence continues at coordinate 808,324 of JAKTTN010000006.1, forward strand.
GGCAGTGGTCACGTTAACTATAACAACATTCCATCTGTTATGTACACTCACCCAGAAGTCGCCTGGGTTGGTCAAAGTGAAGAACAATTGAAGGAAGCTGGTATCAAGTACAAAACTGGTAAAATTCCGTTCGCTGCCAACTCCAGAGCCAAAACTAATTTGGATACCGACGGTTTCTGTAAAGTCATCGCTGATGCGGAAACTCAAAGAATCTTGGGTGCTCACATAATTGGTGCTCACGCTGGTGAATTAATCGCCTCATACTGTGTTGCATTGGAATACGGTGCTTCAGCTGAAGATATTTCCCGTACTTGTATGCCTCACCCAACCGAATCTGAAATCTTGAGCGAAACCGCTCGTGCAGTTTTCGGTAAGCCTATTAACTTTTAGATAGTATAATATTCTTGTATAGGTGAATAGAAGAATTGTTCATTCTATTAAGTATGTGCTCCTGATTAGAATATCATGTAGAAGGAGCGAAGTGCTCATCATTCTTCTGTATGTGCTACCTACCAGAGTATCGGCTATTATTGAGTCAGGTTACGAGCACACTAAACTTATTGAATTGACGGTGGGAAAAGCACGATTACTGTCTTGGAAACAAAACTCAAACTCCTTCATTTGGGAAGAGCCGTTTTCCAGAACAACTACGCCTCTACATTCACCCAAATTAAAAGATAGCGAATCCAAATAAGTTTCAGAATATTGTTGAATCATTGTAAATACAAGAATTACGTAGGTTGCAAAAGATCATTCAGAAGTAAAATTACGAGAATTACAGTCAAAGTTACTTTTATATTTGTATAAATCATACTACAACTAATACTTCAAGATCACATAAACAGCATGTATAATACCTGGAATATAACCTAAAATGGTCAAAATGATATTAATGAACAAAGAGGATGAACAGCCTCTCTCAAGGAAAACACCTAATGGTGGTAGGATAATAGCGAAGATTAATTTAAAAATATCAGAACAAGTTACAGCCATTGTTGTTAAGGTAATGTATATATTATAAAGATCATGGAATTGTACAGCCTTTTATACGTACCCTAAGAATATTGCTAACCAGCCGCATTCGGAAATTGTCGTGAACAACTCAAATACCAATCATTCAAAGCAACGTTGCCAGCTTTTATTAGAAAGTAAACAACAGTTGTCCATATATTCTTGGTATTGAAAAGTCAAGCAATGTGCCTATTTTTAATACTAGTCACATCTTGACTTAGCTCAGCCTTTCCCTTAACCGAGTTTCATTTCATCTCTTCTCTTCCCCTTTCTTGAGTCCTATGCTCACATGAACTTGCAACACGAGTTAATGTGAGAACGGATTTCGCAATGAAGAAAATTTATCGCTGTCTGAGTCAAATAAAACATCCATAATGGCTGATTTGCAACTAAATATCTTGAAGGTCGTCGATAAGTACGGGGAAGTCAAAAACACTTTAGAGACACCTGAACTCAAAGAGTATGATCCTGCCACTCTCCACTCCAATTTGACCTCATTGTGGTCCAAGGAATTGATCAATTTCAATAAAATTGAAATTGAAAAATGGGACTTGACAAAGGAAGCTGAAGAATTTTTAGTCAAAGGTTCACATGAAATCAGATTATTAGAAGAAGTCATCAAATCTGTTGATGGTTTGAATATTTCTGATGTTAATTCCAAGTTAGGTAATGTTGGTAAACTTGGTCAAGGTAAAGCATTTAAAAATGGATGGATAGCCAAGAGTGATGACAAATTAGTTTCTAAAGTAAGTGATTTACCAACTGATGTAGTTGTAGAGCAGTTAAGAATTGTTAAGGGGACGGGTAAATTAAATGATAAAAAAGAACTAGCTGAATTGAAAAAAAGAAAGTTAATCAATCTTAACAAAATTGTTGGTTATAAAATTACTAAGACTGAGAGCTTCAGTGTTGAAATTGTTAATTTGGAAACTGATGTTACTTCTGAAATGATTGTAAATAACACATGGTCTGACAAGAAATTCAAGCCATACAATTTCAATTCTGAAGGAGTTTACCCTCAAAGCGGTGCATTACATCCATTGAATAAGGTCAGAGAAGAATTCAGACAAATTTTCTTCTCCTTAGGTTTTATAGAAATGCCTTCTAATCAATATGTGGACACTGGATTCTGGAATTTTGATACTTTATTTGTACCTCAGCAACACCCTGCAAGAGACTTACAGGATACTTTCTACTTGAAAGACCCAAAAGTTGGTGGTCTTCCTGAAGATAAGGAATATTTGGCAAATGTTAAACAAGTTCATCAAGAGGGGAAATATGGCTCTATTGGTTACAGGTACCCATGGAAGTTAGATGAAAGTTTGAGGATGGTTTTAAGAACCCATACCACTGCTATCTCTGCTCATATGTTGAAGGAACTAGCTAAAAACCCAAGACCTGTACGTTATTTCTCCATTGATAGAGTTTTCAGGAATGAAGCCGTTGATGCCACACATTTGGCTGAATTTCACCAAGTTGAAGGTGTTATGGCTGGTTATGATATCACTTTAGGTGATTTGATTGGTTTTATGGAAGATTTCTTTGGTAAAATGGGTGTTACAGGATTAAGATTTAAGGCTGCTTATAACCCATATACAGAACCATCTATGGAAATTTTCGCCTATCATAAAATCTTAAAAAAATGGGTGGAAATCGGAAATTCCGGTATGTTCAGACCTGAAATGTTAGAATCCATGGGATTACCTAAGAATTTGAGAGTTTTGGGTTGGGGATTGTCATTAGAAAGACCAACTATGATCAAATATAACGTATCTAATATTAGAGAACTTTTGGGTCATAAAGTATCTTTGGATTTCATCGAAACTAACCCAGCTGCCAGATTAGATGAGTTATTAGTTTAATATAGAATATAGATCATGAATAATTATACTTCTTTCATTTCTTGTAGTGTACTTTTCGTTCTCAAATTTCGACTCTCAAATTTCGACCTCACTCTCAGTATTCAAAGCACGAAGTTCTACAGCAATGGAAGCTTCTACAAAGCAATCACCGGTTCCCATTAAACCTGTGCCAGCTGGAGGAATCCTACAGGAAGATGAACTAGAAGTCGAAAAATCGTCAAAGAACGATGCTGATTTCAGATGTAAATGGTCTGGTTGTTCAGAATCTCATAATAATAATCTTCCGTCATTGGTACGTCACTTGAACCAACTGCATTTGAACCACGGTAATAGCTTAGCAGTTAATACTCCGTTAAAATACGCATGTTTTTGGGATGGGTGTTCCCGTCATGGCGTTGAACAGCCTTCTCGTTTTGCATTGATATCTCATTGTAGAACCCACACAGGTGAAAAGCCATATTTTTGCCCCATTCCTGAATGTGAAAAACATTTCACAAGGTCGGATGCTCTTGCTAAACACGTCAAAGGAGTCCATGACTTACACGTTCTTCGAGACGCTGTAACATTGAATAGAGATAGAGTGAAGAAAGGGCGTATGGAAGCCAACTTCTTGAATCAAGAGAATATTACAGAGTTAGAGTTTTTATCAATGATTGAAGAAGACTATGAATTCAGAGTTCCTTGGTGGTTTTCAAGGGAGTTCCTTACCGTTGTTGCGGATGATTCAACCGATGTACAGTCGGTTTATAGGATTCCTTTACCTTCAAAACAATATAAAGTAGCTATGAAAAGATACGAATCATATTATCATGACGATATCGGTAATTTGGGTCACGATATACAAGAATCTATAGATGGGTTCAAAACTGCTCGTGTAAATGAAGACATTGAAAGTATGAACTCGTTACATGAACTAGAGCAATTACATCATAGACTACTCGAAAAGCTTTCAACTTCCAGTAAAGTTAACAAGATAGTGATGAAAGAATTGAATACGTTAGTGGAAGAGAAAAGGAAACTTTGGCTTATCAACCAGGTGTTACTCGACAATAATGCTAGACTTAGTATACCTATAGCGTCAACTAATAAGGATGCCTCGCAGCCAGATAAATTTGATGACGAGATTTATGATAGTATTAAATCAGTTTGAGTGCTCGCTCATCTCATGAAAAAATTATATATTGTAAGTATACTTAATGATGATGCCACACTCTATCCAAGAACCTGTAATTCCTGAAGTCTCAGAAACTGAAGTGTCTGAGACCGTTTACTCGGAGACTAATGGGTACAATGAAATGACTCTAGATAAGTTATTTGAAGAACTCAAACAGCAGAATCAAAAAAAAAGTGATGATAAAAAAGATGAATTCAGTGCTCTTAAAGAAAGAGTTGATAGGTTACCGAAAATTGAAGACAACTTTGAAAGAACGTTCGGAAAGAAACGAAAGGAAGATGTGGTAAGAATCAATGACCCAATAGTTTCAAAACGGAAGAAATCGGATGAATCTGAAGATAGTGGTAGTAAGTGGTTCAATATGAAAGCACCAGAACTTACAGATGCGGTGAAGAGAGACTTGATGGTTATCAAACAAAGAAGTGCATTAGATCCTAAGCGTCATTATAAAAAGGATAAATGGGAAATACCAAAATACTTTCATCAAGGAACAATTATTGAAGGTAATACCGAATTTTATTCCAGATTGAACAAGAAACAAAGGGGTACTTCGCTTGTTGATGAAATTTTGCATGATGATGATTCTAAGAAATACTTCAAGAGAAAGTATAGTGAAATCCAACAACAAAAAATGAGCGGAGGTAAAAGTCATTATAAGAAAGTTAAAACTATGAGAAAGAAATATTAATGGTATATATTTAAACAAGCTCCGTACATTATCAATGAATTCATGAAATACGTTAACTAAATTATTCTTCTAAGCCTGCTCTTTTGAATACATCCAGTCTAACTTGGTTCCATAATACTTTTTTGTCATCTTTGCTAAGTTTAACCTTTTTATCACTCAGGGCCTGCTTGAGTTGTTTCTTGATTTCCTCAGATTTTAGTTTATATTCATGGGCAGTAGTGGCAGCAGCTGCCAAATTAATAAGATAGTTCCGAATTGCTATAGCTTTATATTGAAATTTGAGGACTGTTTGGTTATCGCCTGATATTACCGGGGCTTGGTTACTTTTATTTGGAGAGTTTATTTGTAACAACCTAGACTGTTTCACACTTATTTCTGCCACACTTCTTTTGAAGTTTGCATCTAAATCATGTTCTTGATAGATGTTCGATGAATAAAGTGTATAAATAAGCTCTTTGTCGGTGATATGAGGTTGAATTAAAATGATTTGACAAATCTGAGCTAAATCTCCAACAACAAGAGGGAGTTGACTCTGAGAGTAGATGCATTCCGGAACAGAGGAAACCATGGGCATTTGGGTCAAAATGAGTTTACACCTGGTTACGTTAAGATTCCAATCAATTAAAGATTCAGGGTTATTTTGATATACAAGATCGGATCCCAAAGAAATTTTGAAGAGATCATCAACGTCAGAAACTGCAGGTTTGATTCCTTGATTTATCTGAGATTGGACTTGTTCTTGGAAGTGGTTTTCATGTAATTGAATGTCATTAACTAACTGTTCAATAGTTGTGGATATTGGTTCACTGTCTTCCGGAATGGTTGCAGTTGACGACGAGAACCGTGAAGGAAGAGATCTTGCCGAACGCTTACTGAATATACTGGAATTCAGTGACTTTAACAGGTGATGAGGTTGAAGTTGTTTGAATTGGGGTGCTGATCGTATACTGTTGGCAGGGGATAGAGTCACCAGGGGCAACTGTTGATAAATGGCATTTCTTGCGTTGTCTTTAAAATGGGATGGAGGTGTGGACATAGATTGTCCATCGCTTCCAATAAAGTGTGATCCAAACATGATGTTTTTTGGGGGTTGGTCTTTTAAACTCTGGAAAAATTTTGAGGAAAAAGTTCTTCCGTGCACTTTTGAGATTTTATGCCTGCGACAGGTAGATCTTGTGAAGATTAAAATAAATAGTGGGCAGAGAATATTCTCCGCTTAAAAGTTTCAGAGAATAGAGAGAAAAGTCCAGGTACAATATATATAGTATCCGGGTGATATTCTAGTATATCTGTTATACTAGTTAGTGATAGATTATTTCTAACGTGCATAAAATTCGGTTTTCAAATGCTTCTCAGACTCACGTAAATTCGAATTTTTCCGAGAAACAAAGTGCTCGTTCAGCGGATTCATTCGTCCGTGGATCAACAGGCAAATAGGAGACTCTGGACTGCATATAAACAGGAAAAATGTAATAACGGTTGTAATTGGTAGTGTACGCAGTAGACACAACAAGGAAGCTTTATAACATCTAGTAGGCATAAGTGGTTAAGGCTCTGGAAAATTTCTCTCGTAAAGACATGTACAGGCAATAAACTCTAAGAATGCATTCACTATAGTAAAGAAAAGCAGGGGAGCTTTAGTAAATATAGGTGCCATATTTGATTACAGAGAACCTATAAATCTCCATATGCCCCACACTGTGTTCATAAGGCTAATTCACAGTAATAATTTCGGTTCAAGATGGTGCCTTTACCTTGAGGGTTCTTAGTCACTATGTTGATAATATTTAGTTAGTGAAATTTCTAATAGTATCATGCTGGAACTGTATGTGTTCATAATGAACTTAAAAGAGCTAGTTAAAATAACGCTCTTCATAATGGAGGCATGAAAGCTTTTAGCAGACAAACAAATCAACGAGCCTATATGATATTCATAGAAGAAACACAATTTATAGACAGGCATCTGTCTCCAGTTTGACATCCTTCTAAACGTCATGAACTATATATATGTAAACTCTCCAGAATTAGTTTTTTATGCATTATAAAATCCGAAGGCCTTACTCATTAAAGAGCCCAGCTTTTGAAATATCGACATCAATGGTACTTGCCATGGTAGTTGGTAATCCTAAATCTTGTTGTTCCAATTGTTGCAAAAAATCAATGATCGCCTCAAATTTACTTCGCATCTTGAGAAAAAAAGATCAACTATGTCTGAGATAGTATCAGAAGATTTTGGGTTCAGCCTTGTTGGCGAGGAGCATGGTATCAAGGTTTTTGATGGATCAATGGATTTTGAAAATTTTCCACAAGATGTGTCATTGTTTGCAATTGGAAATATCCTGCAAACATATGTTATATCTGACGGTAAAACAATAAAATTTGGTAAATTAGTGGATTTAAATGATGGGAACATTGCTTCCGCAATTGATGTGGACCCACAAACTGACGGTATATTTCAATTATTCTATGGCAGAAACGAAGCTAATGTTTATTTTGTCGGGGGTTCGGGATTAAAATCTTTCGATACAACAAATAACACTGTATCTTCATTAATTGAATCTACAAGCATCACTAGTATCAGGCCATCAGGTTGCAGCAATGAAATTCTTGTTGTAGATGGTGGGAAGGTGAGCATCTTTACTAATTCCAGCCGCCTTAGTATTGGCCATGGAAAATATGCCGATTGGTCACCAGATGGGAACAAAGTTTTCCTTGCGAATGACAATTCTTTGAAGATCTTTTCAACTTCAGGTGACGAACTAGAATATTTCAAGTACCCAGAAATGGAAGACGCATCTGAGAAGAAAGTGACCAACGTAAGTTCTCTCTCTGAAACACATATTCTTATATTCTTGCAAGCAGGTGAAGATTATAGAACTTTTTTATTGAATGTCACGACAGGAAGCTTTCAAGAAACTGAAGTTGCCGTCCCCTTTGGCTCTGTTGAGAGATCCAATAATTGTTACGTTGCTAAATTACCCCAATGGCAGGCTGGGATTGTTTATTCTCTTGTGACTTCAGGTCTAGCGACTGATATTAATACTTTGGTTCAAAAGGATAATGAGGATTTTGTAAGTATTGTTACGCATGCAGATGACCAAATGGCAGCCTCATTCCCAATGAATGAAGAAGGTGATGATTTGTCACCTATTGGGATAGCTATTGATTTATCAAATAAGGATACTAAAGTCGAAGATCTTTGCCCTTCATTGGATGAAGCTATTGGTCTACCAAAATTATGGATATACACTAATGAATTTCAGCTATTATCTTGGTGGGTCTTTGATGCCACAAAAGTGAAGAATGAAGAGGTTTCTCTAGAGGATGCCTTGCAAGCCCTAAAGTATGGAAATAAAAGTGAACCCATTTTCACTGAACGGTTGCCGGAAGAAAAAAAGACAGAAACTCTAAGATCAACCCAATCAGACTTACCATTCAATAATGTGTCGTCAGGTGGTAAATCATTCCCACTCAATTCATCATCCCAAGGAACGCTGGGTTCGGGGATGTCTGGATTTGGTTCTGGATTTGGCTCTACTAGTCCCATAAATCAATCCACACAACCAGCCTTTGGATCATTCAAATTTGAATCTTCAAGCTCCAATTCTGCAAATACAGACGAGAATAAATACATGGCCTCAAAGGATACTTCCAAGTCTTCACCTTCGTTAGGTCTTACTGGATTTGGTATTTCTAAACAGGCATTTGAATCAACTGGGTTTGGTGACAAAACGCCTAACCTTGGGAGTACTGGCATTGGATATTCTATTTGGAAGTCCTCATTCGGTTCAGATACGAACCACTCCTTTGGGTCAACCGGATTTGCTCAAAAGGCGCAAGGTCTCGGAGGTTCGTCATTTGGCAATTCTTCTGCAAAGACGACTTCTGGTGGAAGTGGTTTTGCCAGTTTCGCAAACTGTACTGGCCCACTGTTTGGATCTCAAAAGTCAGACAACGTTTTTGGATCTAACTACTCCAGCTCTCCTTTTGGAACTGTTAAAGGGGATAAAGGATCCCCTTTTGGAACCACTGCGCCATCTGAAAAGTCTCCCTTTGGTTCTGTCCTTGTGTCCAATACATCTCCGTTCAGTCTTTCCAGTGATTCCAAACTGTCTCCACTCAACGGATTCAATGAAAAGAGAGTATCTTCATCAAGTGAAGCCAATGAGGAAGTCATTCACCCTTCTGATAGTTCAGAGAAAGCAAATATAGATGTTAAATCAAACTCAGTTTTGGGTTCTTTCGGGAAAGACCTTTCTTCTGCACTCAGTAAAGAAACAGGTTCGACCCCACTTCGAAGCACCACTGGTACCAAACTTCCAGTTTTTGATGAACCTAACCATACGTCAATGTTTGGTAAATCCAGTAAACAAACATTTTCTGATGTTGGTGACAAGCAAAAATCTTTACTGCTCCCTTTTGCTAAGCTTGTTGCTCCCGGACTGGAAGATCATTCCAGTTTCAACAATCCCACATCAAAGATTTCTCCTGCAGAATCAAAGTCACTATTTTGTGAAAGAGAACCCCCACCTTCAATCTGTCCTAAAATGTTTGATGAGGGAACCAAAACAGCTCACACAAAACTTGAAAGCCGAACAGGGGATAATCAGGAAGAGGACAAAGTTGAAATAAGCAGCAAGGAAGAGAAAGCAGAAGCTCTAAAAAATAGAGGAACCAAGGAAGATACGAGTGATTATGATTTCCTGGGGTCTCTTTTGGGTATGGGCGAAAAAAGTGAAATAAACAGAGGACAACCAGAAGGAAAACAAAAGCAGTCTGAACTGGAATATCCAATTGTTTATGATGCTAAAGGTGAAACTGGGGTACATATAGACGAGGACGGAGATTCTTATTCTCTTGAAGACTATGGCCACAATGTAGCAGCATTGGAAGCTCCAACCCTTTTGTACTATGATGGATTGAATGGAGGACTTAAGCCATTGAATAATAAGATTGATCAAAAAATCTCCGATGTTTTGAATCAACTCAATGGTCATATAGAGGTCCTCGAGTCTAATGATAAGCTCGTGCTCGATTATTTACAGAGTAATAACATGGATGATGGTATTGAGCTTGATGATGTGCTCGACAACTCTCAGCTTGTACGGCTATCAATAATCAGCGAATTATATGATGAATGCAAGTTAAAAGCTGAAAGTGTCAAGGAGAGGTTATCTCTATTGAAAATTCAAGAGCAATTACTCGATGATATCAAAAAACAGAGTGCTAAGTTGGAGGCCAAAAGGCATCAAATTGACAAGTCAATCACTCAATTGAGAATGTTTGAAACCAACATGACTGCACAAATAGACCTTCGGAAGTACTACCCATTAGATTCTCGCCAGGCAGATTTGCAAACAAAATTGAGGTTCAATCTTTTAAAAGTTCATCACTTGAAAGATGAGCTTGTCCAGAGTTTGATATCTCTTAAAGCACAATTATACGGTAATAATGTTCAAACTGATAATGTGAAACAGGTATTACTCAAAATTAATAGCTTTGTCAATCATAAGCTGAAAGATTTTGAAAAACTAGAGGAGCGAGTGAAAGAAATCGTGATATCTCAAAAAGCTTCAGGTAAAAGTGACGAGAACAACGTAGGCGTATCTCGTGTTAGTGGCTTATATGATCGTATCCGTTTTGCTTGTAATGCACCCTCACCTAAGGCTAGATTCCATACTGTGAATAAAGCCCAATAAAATTATTTAGCCCAAAACCGTAACCTTCAAACTCTAGTAGCCAACATTTAATATATACAATATTAATAATGCTTGATACCACAGCGAAACACAATGTGTCTACTCGTTTAATTTGGATGCGCGATAAACAATTGTGGTAGTAGATGCCGTCTGCTCTGCAACAAAAAGTTTCTTTGTTTTGGTTATAAAAATAAAAATAAAAAAAAAAAAATCACAAGGCCTCTCTCAGTTAAGGTTTTGGAGACATCTAATAAATTCACAAGTTGAAACTAATTGACCCTGATACCTCATGATAGAGTACATTGGCTCGCAGGTTCACGTTCCCGGTACCAGAGGAAAAGGAATTCTAAGGTATCAAGGTACCATACATGGTAAGTCTGGTATATTTGCAGGTATTGAGTTGTTAGGTCCCATTGCATTAACAAGAGGTAAAAATTCGGGAGATGTTGAAGGTTTCAAGTACTTTGAGGTACAGCAACCTATGTCAGGATTGTTTCTTCCCTTTGAGAGGTTGAAAGCCGTCAACCCAGATATAAGTTTCACACGAGATATGATAAATGAAGTTAACCTTGATTTCAATAATGATTCCTTGGATAGTGATATTCCTACTGATGTGGGACAAGGCTCACCTCCAGCTACATCGGGTATAGGTCCAAATTTGCACCGACCTTTCTCTGCTGATATCACAAGGACTAAAGTCTTAAATACTCAAAGCCCGAGTTTATCTATGAGTAAGAGACTGGCACAGTTGAGTGAAAGATCTCGAACATCCAGTGTTAGTTCTTCCGCTAGAAGTCCACTTATAAATGCTATGAGTGGTGGGAATTACAGAACTCTTTCTTTCAGTAATGATAATAATGTTGGTAAGCGACTTAGCAGTGGTCTGGCAAGTTATTTGGAACAAGAATTATACGATTTAAGACTAAAACATGAAAAGTCAGAAAGAGAAATGTCCGAAAAGATGTCAATTCTCAGCGAATTGAAAGATACAGTCCAAGAGTTGCAACCAATCTTGAAACAATATGAAAGTGACTTGGACGAGAGAGATCGTAAAATTGCAAAGATCAGGAATGAGTTTGAGTCTGCTAGAGAAGACTGGAGGCAAAATTTGGATATTATGGTGAATACTTACGAAGCTAATGAAAATTATTATGAAACAAAGATTAGAGAATTACAGATAAAAATCAGCGAAACAAATGTCATTGATAAATCAGATGAGCTAAGAATTTTGCAAAACAAGTATGACGATTTGAGTAGTGAAAAATGGGAAGTTGAAAATTCCTTGAATCATACGATCAAAGAGTTGGAGCAAAAACTCCTGATGGATGTCTCTAAAGATTTGAATAAGAAGATTATAGAACAGCAAAAGGAGATTGAGACTTTATCTAACGAGCTAGTTGAAATACGTAAATTCCCGGGAAAGGGCACCAATGAACTACAACAAAAAGTTTTGAGCCTCGAAGCTCAGATATCTGAGTTGAATCACATTAAGAGGAGAGCGCAAGAGCTTGAGGAGGAAAATTCAGATTTGAAAAAAGAGATTGAAAGAAGGCACTCTTTTGAGAAATTGGAAGATAAAAATACGGAACTAAATAAATTACATGATCTTATACAGAATTTGAAAGATCAGTTAAGTTCGAAGGATGCAGAAATTACTGAATTGGAAGATAGTCTCGACAGGAAAGTGAACGAGTTAAATGATCAATCTAGTTCAACAGGAGAAACAGTTGATTCTAAACTCATAGAACTACAAGAGAATATGTTTTACAAAGATCAAGAAATTAAGGCTCTTCAACAGCAACTCAATAAGTCCAATGAAACCATTGCTGGTCAGAAGCTGAAGTTGAAAGAGATATCCAATAAGGAAGAATTTGCTCAACTTAATTCTGATCGGAAGCTTGAAACGAGAATCACAGAGCTCGAAGCAGTGCTAGCAGAAAAAGATTCAGTGGTTAGGGACCTCCAAAAGAAATTGGAAGACTCGATAACAAAAGAGCTTGATTCGTTGAATATCAATGATGCAGCTATAATAAATGAAATGACATTCAGAGATGAAATTGAACATCTTAAACATCAACTTGATGCAAGGCCAACGATGGGAGAGTTAACGGAGCTCCAAGATAACATCGATGAAATGGTAAGAGTGCACAACAATGAAGTATTTTTTAAACAAGAAGAGATTCAAAGACTTGCTCAGGACAATCAGAAACTCCTGATTCGTTTAGAAAGGGCATTAGAGGGATCCGTGATGAATAACCGGATAAGTGATAACGCCAGTCATGACACCACATCTATTGGATCGTTGCCCATTTACAAACCAGACACTGAGGCTGATCCCAGTCTTGGAAAAGTTAACTGGTGTGGACTATGTGAAAGAGATGGGCATAGTAGTTTGAACTGTCCTTATGAAAACGATATATTTTAGTTTTAGAATTAATAATGAGAAACCTAAGTAGGGTATTGTAGAATATCATCCAATTCAACCACTCCAATTTCTACTTAGAGGGTTGGCCTTTATTGACACATCATTTTTAGCTGCAAAACGACTAGTTCTCAAATTCTTAGTCTCGCGGTGTCAACGAAATTGTTTTCATTCCTTCACCTAATAAACTCTTTACTTGATTTATACAATTTGGGAGTAAACCAGTTAGAATTAACAGTCAATCTGAACGTACACTATGGAGGGATCTCATGATAACTCCACGGACCATCAGACTCAAGACCACATTCTGCCAAACGCCGGTGACAACTTTGTTGGCAATGAAAATGATCCACGTCAAAATGAGCATGAACCTATTCGTGTATTCAAGGAAACAAACCTGAGTATTGATTCGGTTGTAAAAAACGAAGATTTCAACAAAGACCCAATTTTTTCCAGCAACGCTGATAAACACCCCGAACAATCGCATATCACTGAAAGGGGACCTTCGTTGATAGCTGATGTTGTTGAGCTCAAGCCTACTCCCACAGAAGCAGGCATTGTTGAGCCAACAACAGTAGAGATGAATTTACCTACCCTCATTGGTGACAAACCGAATGCTGGAGCTAGATCCGAAGTGGGCTTGAACGAGGAGAATCACAACTTGTTCAGCCCAAGTGAGCTGCAACTTCAACCTAGGGAATCATTTCCTTGGAACGATGAACCTGAAAAGCAAGACAATTTTCTACCTTGGGAAAAAAATGATTTTGAAGCTACAGCTGGATCACTTCCATGGGAGGCACCTGCAAAGCACGGTTCTGTGATTGAAAAACCGAGTTCCGGTCCTAACAATGAACAAAACGCATTTCTGGTAGCGAATTATTCTTTGGAAATTGAAAGGGAAACAGAAGGATCTTCAAATGACGCAGAAGAATATGAAAAGAAGTCTGCATTTCCATGGGCTGAAGCAGAGGAATCGTCTCTTCCATGGGAACGAAATGAAAGTTCAACTCTTCCATGGGAAGCAAAGCCTACTTCATCGGGAAACGATTTACCTTTGGATACTCCAGCATCTACTTCTTTGTCTGAAATAGGCCTACAAGGAACTGATATGTTTGCTAGGCAAACAGAAGCTTCCGTACAGTTGATAGAACAGATAACACCCTCTGATTCCGAGTTTGTCGATATTCACAGCAAAGGAGATGGGCTGAGATCAACCGAAACTGACAGGATAGCACGTGATAAAGAAGATAAGGAACCGAAAATCATCACTGATAAGGACGAATTTTTCACTAACCTTGCAAATAAAGACCAGAATACTGAAAGAATACCTCATGAATTACATGACCAGGAGGTTGATGAAAATTCCATCTCCAATAAGTCGAAGGACATGCCGTTCCTTGATGAAGATTTGTTGGAAGATCCCGCTGCCTCTACCCCTGTGATTGAAGAGAACAGCACGGCTCAGCAAAGCAGTGCATCTAAAGACCTTGCCTTCCTTGATGAGGATGATTTATTGTTGGACGATGATTTCCTTGAAGATGGACCACCTGCTGCAGTTCTCAAGACGGAATCCAAATCTCGCAAGAGCTACCTTCCTAAAGTATCGACTTCATCAGCTTATCCCAACCCATATTCATCGGCTACTCAAGGACTGACTTTTAATCAAAGCGCTCCCGGTAAATACAATAAAGAATTGAACGATTCGAAGAAGAATGATGCTTATGACTTTCCTGCGGAATTAGTGACAACCAAAGTGAAACCAGCTCCTAGGACCCAAAGTAATAAGTATGGTCCAAAGGAGACCTCCAAAACATCCTCGGTCATCCCTGGCTCTGGTGTGGTTATCCCTCCCCCAATCTCACATCATTCGGATTCAAACCATAGTCAAATCACTCCTGCGGGACCGTCTAAAACCCTGACTTCGTCAGCATCTTCACAAAAACCAAAGTCTTTCTTTGAGGAGCTACCAATAAAAATCCCTACACCTGCTGCAAGACCAGCTAGAGCATCTAAGCCTGTAGCTACTACGTCTGTTGGGGGGAGCGTTAGCTCATCGCCCATATTACAGAGGCAATCCCCAAGAGTATCTGGCCAAAAACCCATAGTTAACCCTTATGCTAGAGTGAGTCATCCAGCTGGCCCACCTCAGGGCACAGTAGGACCAATTGCACCAAGTCAGGCCCCTTTAACTCAAACACAAGTATCAATACCCACACCTCCCAGTGCTGTTGCACTACCAACTGTGGGGCCAATTCCACCACAAGGTTCAGCAGGTCCTATCATGCCTGGTCAAGTATCACTTTCTTTGCAATCAAATACTGCACCGGTGTATTCTGGTCTGGTTCCACCGACCGGATCTGTTCCGTTAAATCCTTCTAAAAATGCCTCCATCAATGCACCAACCATTAACACTAACTTGGTCAAAACTACAAGTGGTGGATCTCAAAATAGTCCTTATGTACCTACGTCAGGTCCATATGCTCCATCAAGTCACAACAGGGCTCATTCGCGAACGGGGTCCTTGATAGGTGGTAAAGGAAGTAACCCATATGCACCAGTCCAGCAATCTCCTGCCTCTCAACATCTTAGCCCAGTTGCCCCAGGTGTCGTTGCTCCGACTCATGCTCCTGGTCATTCACCATCTGTTCCAAGGCAAACCGTTCTACCTTCTTCTAACGGACCTATACCACACCCAATAAGACCAAGAGGCGTTTCCAACCCCAAAACAGGACTTTACGGTAGAGCTCGTGCTCAATCACTTGGTAAAGTCCAAAATCCTGCTACTCTCTTACAAAGACAATTTCCCATCTTTAATTGGAGCCATTCGAGTTCAGTCAGCGTATTAATTCCAGCTGGTGTGGGACCAAATTTTCATTCTGGTGTTGGAAGTATACATGTAACAAATTCTTCTACACTATTTATTAATAAGGACTCTTTGACCTCCTTTCCAGGTCCGTTACCCAAGGGAAAGGGAAAGAAAAAAGATATTGTTAAATGGTTAGAGTCCAACACTCAGTTCTTGGAGCTGCTTAATGATCCAGCTAAATTTGATGAGATTTTATTAAATAAAGTGTTACTTAGTCTTGCGAGGTTTGATGGTGATACCATTTCTAAAGACTTTGCCGTTGAAGTCAGTAAAGTATTAAATCCTAGTGCTGATTACTCTGGACAAATTTCGGATACTCTACCATCTATAGTTGCATCACCTAATGCATACAAATTAGATCAATCTGGTATCAATTATGTTTTTCTGTTGATTCAAGGCGGACATATTGAAAGAGCTGTCGACCTTGCAGTGGGTAAAGGTGACTGGGCTCTTGCATTGCTTCTTGCGATGTCGGCTAATAGAGAAAAGTTCAGCAAAGTGGCAGCTGATTATGCCAGAATATCTTATCCATTTCAGAAGTCCAACAACAAAGTGCACCATATGATGCCAACTGTTTTGAAGATCATAGCTGGTAATGGTAAAGATGTTATAGAAGACTTGAAGGGTGTTCCTGCCGAAGGTGAGTGGTTTGCAAATCATTGGCTGGAACTTGTGGCTATTATCCTTATTAATAATAGTCCTACTAGAGTTGAATTTTTTATTGAATTTGGTAAGTATTTGAAGGCTACAAACAGGACCCTTGGTTCAGAAATATGCTATGTTTTAGCCGGAGCACCTCTTTTACCATCTTCTTCTCCTACTGAAGGTTTCGCTTACGTTGGAAGTTTTACATGTTCAGAAATTTACTCAGAAATTTATGAATATATTGTTCAATTGAATTCCAATGCTAGCCCAGCTATCCAAAACGGATTTCCTCACTTATTGTCGCTCAAGCTAAAGCATGCTCAAGTTTTAGCAGACTACGGCGCTTATGGCGAAGCACAAAAATATTGTGATTTCATTGGGCAAACCTTGAAAAATGCGGGAAGATCACCATACTTTGGACCTGAAGCATTTGGTGATTTCCAAAAACTTATGTTGAGGGTCTCTGATGCAGACACGGGTGACTCAGGCTGGTTCGGAACTAGAATCAGTAAAGTCAACCTTGACAAGATGTGGGGCCAGCTAGACAAATTCATTGGCGGTGAGGAGATCAACGCTAAAAAAACTGACAATGGGGTTTTCAGTAAATTCAGTCCATCTGTTTCAAGAGTTGGATCGGTGATAGATTTCACTGTTACTGGTCACAGCGCCCCACCATCACAAAGTTCTAATACTTTTAGTCAGATCCTGCCTCAAGGTAAGGAACCCCATCAGCCCCCTGCCGTCTACAACAGTGCACTCACGACCGGCTCTTTAGGCAAGTATTCCCCTTCTATCAGAAACGAATCTCAGCTACCACAACTGAGTAGAACACCATTGCAAGAAGCTTTTGATAGTAACTCTGTCTTCGCATCATCTCCTTCTGCATTTCCACCATCCGCAACTAATGCTTCTCAGATATCTGCTCCACCATCTGTCTTTGGTAACAATAACTCACGTTATGCCCCTTCAAATGCATCATCTCAGGATTTACATGCTCAAGAAAAATCTGGACATAGTTCAGCAATCGCTCCTCCACCTCTCCTTCGGAGTTCTAGCAAGTATGCACCTGGTGGTAGTGCATCGGCAGGTAGTGGGCTCCCTCCAACCGTCTCTAAATCAGCTGTTCAAAGGCAACCACCAAAAGTTCCTTACCAGAACGCCTCCAATGCTATTTCAACACTGTCAATTGGATCAAACTTAATGTTTGCTAACACACCCGCCCCCACAAGTCAACCTACAGGCCTTCAAACACCAGCCCAAGCACATACTGACACTGCCGAGCAGCCCTCCCCGGCTGCTCTGCTCACTGCTAGTAATATAGGGCCCGAAGCGAAATCACCCTCTTTGCAAAGTGATATCAGTTTAGATTACCCACTGGAGTTCAAGCCTGAAAGAAGAGACAGTGATTTTCCAAGAAACGATACCAAATCCAATGGAATAAAAGTGAGTACACATGGGCAATCTAACCCAATAATTGATCTGCAAACGACTGTCAACTCCGGTTACGGTTACCTAGCGCCTTCTGCAGATGAATTCAAGCCTCAATACGAAAGCGCTAAAAATGATGATCTAGGGGGCAAACCCGTTGACGATGATACATTAGATCAAACACCCTCAAAACCACCACCATCGAAATTAACTGGTCCCCCACCAAAGGGAAAACCTGTGAATAAAACGAGAGCTAACCCATATGCGCCTAGTGGGACTGGTAGGAGGCTGAACACCACTAGGTATGCAGGAACCTCCTCAAAATATGCTAACTCAAATACGACAGCTCATATTCCATACGCAGCCTCTGAAATCAATTCAGCGGACACCTACAGCTATGGTAAAAGCTCAGTACCTAAGTCCAAAATGGGACCTCAAACTGTAGAAGACAGCTTCAAAGCACGCGATGAACTGGAAGAGTGTTTTCAAGACCGATCAGTAGTGGACCCGAAGGATATTCATGACAGTACTCCGGCATCTACTTATCAACCACCACGGTTCGAGCTGCCTGCTAAAGTACTTAATAAGGTTGCAAACATTGATGATTCTTTTGAAGCTGCGGAAAGCAATCTGCTTGAAACACCGAAGCCGCATTCTCCATTGAGGTTAAATGGATCACCGTACAACAGAGATACCTTATTTCCTGGTTTTAATCCAAATGCAAATTCCACGAGAAGGGCTTCAGGTTTTGGAATAGACAGCACATTTAATGAATTTCCCATCCCCGGTTCTCCAGATCTGACAACCAGAGCTAATTCTGTCATTAATGGTATTGGTGGTGGTTTCTTCTCTTCCAGATTATCCCAGTCCCAACAATCTGCAATGTACCAACAATACGAAGTGCAAGATGATACCGTACATGACTATATACCAGTAGTTGAAGAAGACGATGAAGATTCCGACGACGAAGGTACAAAGAAAGGAAAGAGGAAAGAAGAAAATAAGCAAGCACAGAAACCTGCTACCGCTCAAGCTCGTACCCCTAATCAACAAAGTGGTAGATGGTTGAACTGGCTAAGTAGAGGTAATGATGATAGGCCCAAACCTATTAGAGCAAAGTTGGGAGAAGCAAACAAATTTGTCTATGATGAAAAGCTCAAAAGGTGGATCAATAAGGATGTTCCAATTGAGGATCAATTGAAGCCAACTGCCCCACCACCGCCACCTAAACTGAAGAATGCTGCTGTTTCGTCGCCATCAGTTGGTGGTCCTGCTCCAAATAGGGGTCCACCGGTTCCTCCAGGTGTTCCTGGTGCACTCGGTGCATTGGGTCCTTCGGCTCGTGCTAACAATGTTACACCACTTGAAAAATCCCCACCAAGACCTGCAAATGAATCCTCCATAAAGGATAATGAATCGGGGTCTAGTTACACAGGCCCACTGGCTCCACCAAAGCCTTCTGGTGGTCCTCCAAAATCTGCCAACCTTGCGGCTGCGGGTTTTGACGACTTGTTATCAATGGGCGGATCTAGTGGTAGCGTTGCAAGTAATCGTAGAGGTAGAAAAGGTGGGCGCAGAGGTTATGTTAATGTTTTAGAACAAAAATAGTCAATAATTTGTTAATAATCTAATATAGATAGTAGTATTGAAATCTTATTCGGTAAACTACATTTTTCTCTAATCAACACTTCTTCGGAGGTAGTATGTACTTGGTTTAACCACTTTGCCACTCCTAAGAGCCATGTCCTTGGGTGACTCATCCGCCAAAGAATAGCCTAATCTTGTGTACCAGTCAAGGGCCGTTTGATTAGCAGAAAAAACCGTCAAGCCTGTATTTTTGCAATGCAATGGTTCGTGTTCAAGAGTATTTATTGTAGAAGCAAGTTGATGGAATGCACGGATTAGTTTTGTGCCAAGTAGGTTATTCTGAAAATCTGAGGTAACGTGAATCTCGTATAGATAAAGTTCTGGGGAAGATACTGACTGAACAATTTTTATTGATAAGAAGGCAACTAGCTTTGAAAATTTCTTGTACCAAATAAATATCATTCCAGGTTCTTCAAATTCGTCAAGTTTGTTTTCTTTCCAATGTGTACCCATCTCCTTCACGTAATGATCTCCAATAGCCGAGTCAATAGTATTCATAAACTGTAAGAGACGGTCATCAGGGATCAGTTCAATGGTTTCAATCTCACGAACAGCAGTCCCACTCTTTGTTACTAAAGCCTTTGGGAAAATAGACTTTGCGCTTTCTAATATACGTTTTGCAATGTCGTTCATAAAGGCTTCATCCTCTTCATCTATCATTACGCGACTTAAAAAATTTGAAAGCGTGAATATACGAAATGAAGGGTATTGAAGAAGTGGTAGAAAATCAAAAGCAACGGTCGCACCAGTTGATTCACCCATTACAGGATGAGATAAGTCACCGACAGGACCATCCCAAAAACACCCCTTCCAGCGTGATACGGCACCATCTGATGCCAACTAGAGCTAATATGAGAAATAAGTTCAATCGGTTAAGTGATGTAAGACAACGATATAAAGAAGATAAGCTACATATACGTCGTGAAAAGCTTATAGACCAGCTGGATTTACGAGAGTTTGAGAGAAAGAAGAAAAAAGAGGTAGCAGATCTCGAAGTAGATATCAACCAATTAGTCGAAGAAGAACGACATCTCCAGCCACGTGAGAGTAGTGAAGGATCTCATTTAATGAATGAACTTGATGACTATGAAAAGGAGCTTGAAGCTTATCTCCAAGATTTGAAGCTTGATTAGAAACTGACTCGGGAATCAATCTTAAACCCCAATATCAAGAAGAACGCACCACTTGTGTTTTATTCTCAAACCTCTAAACTGACAGCTGGTTTGAAAAGTAAACGGACCTTTAGGTGGGACTAGATGCAAGTTTTTGAATGTTTCCAGACCTTTCTCTGTTTCAGTCTTGCTGGAAGTCTAATACTTTGGAGCTTATGAATGATATGCCCTGAGCCAGAGTTTTTTAAACACGAAGAATAACCCAATATGGCAACTCAAGAAGTTTCTAAAAGTGGATATCCCTCATGGTAGAGTATTTGGTTTGCCTTGTAAAATGTTTGGTATTTCATGCATTGAAATATGCAGACAGAAGTTATTAGCGTCAGGGACTGTTTCTCATTACCAGTTATTGTTGGTATCATGAATAATCTAGGGTGGAGAAAGTATTGACTGAAACAAAAACAACTGACAAGAGACCGTTTAAACCCTTCTAACCTTTCATATTACTTATACGATAATATACGAAGATCGGCAAGCACGAGTACTTGTTTTTCTTGAAATCGGAAAGTAACCTTCTGACATTTGGCAGTAATCAAAAAGATCGATTGTTTGTTTCATGCACAACGGCTTTTTTGATCGTGAGTGTTAGCCCTTGGTATTGTGAACTCTCCGACCTGAGCTGATGCAACTAAGCCCTGCTCTCGGGATTTTTTTATAGAGTTAAGCACTTCTGCTTTTAGTAAACATCCGTACTTAGTGGCCCTGGCCCTGTCTATCAAAAATTCCTTTTTAACAATTTCGGAATGGAGTAGCTTCCACATCTTTGACAGAAGACCAAGCCTTCCATCTACCAAGACTTGCTTGGAGCTTACTCTTAGCTTCACTGATTAAGGATCTTTTCTATGTAGAAAAGGTGAGATTAGTTTGGCCTACTGGTATGCGCCATTATATTTAATTTGATAAGAACGAGTTCCTATATGTCCTGCAATCAAAGAAAGTCGAAGACCCAACACAGCTGCTTATCTACAGAGCTCATAGTATATTGTGTGCTAACCGAACACTACGAACAGGGATACTACAATGAAACTCTTTTCACTGAAACCAAGTAACCAGAATTGATGGGTTTGGATAGTGCACTAAATGCACAGAAGAAGATGTTCTGAACAAATATTTCCAGAAGGAGGCAGTGCCTTACAAATTGGAGATGGGCTCTTCTGCCAGGTATTTGAAGAGGAGGTCACGTCAAACTCGAGAACGTTTACTTGACAGGTTGATAGCAGCTTAACTCCTTCTGCAGTTTGCCAAGGAAATTGTGAATTATTAATACGCTACTATTCTATATGCACTCCTCAGTATATCCAAAATTTTACAAATTCGACAAAAGAAGCAAAACTTTTCGTCTGATTAATCAGATAAAATTTTTCATTGGGGGCTGAAGGAGCGAAACGCCAGTTTTAAAATCAGGAGTTAATTCGGAAAGAAAATCATGGAGTAGGAAACATAGTTAATAAAGGTTGGGAAGAATTGAATATTGTCTTGTTATACGATATCAGGGTTACTTGTCTCGATTCTATTATTCAGAATCTGGGCTCTATAATTCAAAAAGCAGCCAGTAACAGGTATTATAATTATCTTAACCACAGCTGTCTTTTGCCGATCTCACGTCAAAAGAGACTTTCCTCAACAATTAAGCAGCTCTGCGAAATGTGGGCACGTAACTATGCAGTGAAACATTTTATTTTTGAAAAAAAAGTTTCCGCTTTATCCTTTGTAAAAAGACAGGTTAATTATGAAATGCTACGTTATGAATGGCTGAGATCTTTTGTAGCAAACATTTCTATATGAGCTCAGCGGTTAAATTTTTTGACCTAATTAGTGTACTTCCTATTTTGTGACAAGTTTTAAAACCTAAGCGGCACTCTGCCTCTTTACTTCAGTTGAAAAAAAATCATATAAATGGGCGTTTCACTCCTCACTTTACTTAGACGGAAGAGATAAAATGAAATCTAACTTTGTAGTTACTTTGATTTTGTTCTTTTGTGTAGTAACTGCTGACTTAAGTACTTACACCGATGAATTTGGAATTTATCGCAGACCCCAGCTAACGGTTATTGCTTGCCAAAACCTTTTGGCGACGAAAGCACTTTATTTTGAACCTACCGATGAATTGGGCTATTGTAACCCCCAAAATCAGCCTGCCCTTGGTTCCATGACCAACTGCTTAAAGAAAACTAATAATACTAAAGCGATTGAGGTATTTGTTGATGACTGTGGTTCGAAGACTAAATTCACCATGGAAAGCTTCAATAAGGCTTATGAAAATGCTACTAATTACTTTGTCAACCAAACTGCAGACCCAAACTTTAATTTAACGAAGATCTACAATCATCCAGTTATACTCACTAATGCTATGGTCAAGGCTGCCATCGATTCTGTTACCAATAGATTTCAAAACTACAATTACGGGCTGATTTTTGGTATGATTCTAATGTCTTTTTGGATTTTGTTGGTGCTTCTTAGTGGTGTATGGAACTTACTTAATTTCATCGCCCCAAGTTTTGTAAGCTCTTTCAACGGTAAGGTTTCTAAATTCGTAAGATCTTATATCACTGTTCCTGCAACTTTTGGAAGAGCCCATAGTGAATACTATTACGTATTCAAAGTCATTCCCACTCTCATTCCAACAAGATGGGAGAGTATTATGATCGCTTGTTGGTTAGTCTTGGTACTAGCGTTCAACGTCACTAATTATGAGCATCAATCTCCAAACATAGTTTGGTCTTTGGAATCAGCTGAAATGGGTAGAAAGATTGCTGATAGAACTGGAATGGAAGTTTTGTGGCTATTTCCTATTTTAATATTATTTGCTGGTAGAAATAATTTTCTTCAGTGGTTCACGGGTTGGAACTATGCCAGATTTGTTTTAATTCATAAATGGATCGCAAGGATAGTCACTTTGTTGGTTATGCTTCATGCAGTCGGTATGACTTACAATGGTAAAGGTCTCGGTAAATATGAAACCAGAAATGCTAAGCCATACGTGAGATGGGGTTATACTGCTTTTATTGCTATGGTAATTATGTGTGTGCAGGGTTTAAACTTATTAAGGAAGAATCGGTATGAAGTGTTTTTGATGATACACATTCTCCTAGCTGTTTTTGCTATCGTAGGAGGATATTATCATACTAAAGAGGAAAATTATCACCAATGGTACATTGGTGCTTTTGCAATTTGGGCTTTCGATAGAGCTGTGAGAATTGGAAGATTGGCTTGGTTTGGTGTCAGAAATGCCACTTGTGAATTGAGAGCTAATGAAACTGTTAAAGTTACTGTACCTAAGCCAGCATGGTGGCAACCATTCCCTGGATGTCACGCTTTTGTTCATTTCTTCAGACCATCTATGTTCTGGCAATCTCATCCTTTCACCGTCGTCAACCTGGCTGTGGGAAATGAGACAATTACTTTTTATGTTAAGGTTAAGGGTGGAATGTCTCATGGTTTATTGAAGTACTTATCTAATCAACCGGGAAAGAAGGCAACCATTAGGGTGGCTGTTGAAGGGCCTTATGGTAAAAGATTACCTTTAAGCAGATACGAAAACAATTTGTTTATTTCTTCCGGAAATGGTATTCCCGGTGTTTATTCTGAAGCTCGTGACTTGGCTGCTAAAAAGCCAGATTCGCCCATCAAATTTGTTTGGATCATTAGACATTTCAAATCTATTGAATGGTTCTATGAGGAGTTACTCAAATTGAATAATGACAATATTGAGTTGTCAATCTACATTACAAGACCAGATTCCGAAATCACCCCATTTTGGAATGAAACATCTTCTGAAGATGAACTCACAGCTAGTAGAGACAGTGGAGAAAAACTCGATGATGATGAAGAAAAAGGTAAAGACCTTATTAGTCAGTTGAAAGCGTCGATGCCACACGCTAAGTTCTCTGAACAAAGACCAGACATCAATGCTTTAATAGCACAAGAAATAAGTTCGTCATCCGGGTCTCTCGCTATCAGTACATGTTGTCATGCATCTATTGATGATGCAGTCAGAAAAGCCGTCGCAGATAACTTAAACAACGGTAATCATAGAGTCGATTTGTTTGACCAAATCCAAATTTGGTGATTAGGGATTTATAGAGATTTCATATTTAATTTATATTATATGCAAGCACTAGGTTTTGAGCTGTGGATAGCATTAAAAAACAGAAACTGTTGTTTTCAGTGTTTTCTGTAGTCCTGCGGGTATTGCTACGTGGTAAACTTGTAAAGGGAATTTCAAACCTCATTGAAGAAAAAGCTGAGTTGAGAATGAGAGCGCTTTATTTGGAAAATGTTATCAAAACAAGTATAAAATAGCAGGGTTTGCTGATTCTCTAGAGAATGAGTTTGTTTACGAAACAAAATCAGTACAAGTTATCCTGATGGGTCATTGAAGCATATATTGGATTCTCATGACTTCCCCAAAAACTATGCAGAGCCATCATTCAGTACCTGGTAAAGGAACGATCCTTGAAAGAGCTCCTCTGATGTTGCTTAATTGTTGAGATGTTGAAAGGCAATGTATTCAAATCTAATGTCTCCTCAAAGCGCTGTCACCAATGTTCGTAAATAAGCCTTGCACTCAGCAGGTTTATTTTTGACACTCGCAACTATCAAATTTGGCAGTGCACCTTTTTCGTATTTGACATAACTATGAATTAACGGCGTAGTTATAGTACTTGTATAATAAAAATTGAATCTCTCAATAGAGAGTAAGTATCCCTATGTGACCTAGTGAGCTAGTTTCTATAACGCACTTTCTGGGTATCCATAACTAGAAAACAGAGTTTTCGGATGGAAAAAAGGCGTTTAGTAAACCTGTATGGTGGGGCTCGTTTCCAGCTATTAGAGCTCCAAACTAACTTTTCTACCTGACAATAAACGCGTCAAAATCCGTGACACAAAATCAAAATTTCTCCTAACTAGAAAGTAGATTTCGAGCCTAATTTTAGCTCGCCTCAAATAAAAATTTTCCTTAATAAAGTCAGTTTTGACTTGAATCATATACTTTCGTTAATCAAGAGCTAATCTGAGGTCAATATCGACTTCCATACTGCTTATTCACTTCTTATTTTTATCATCCTTGTTTTTTTCTGCACCAGAATCGAGACTACTCAAGTTATCAGAACTAAATTCCCGACCTTTGTTTATTCCAGATCAACACACCAGAATCAATAAAAAAATTGACAATGCCCATGGAACTATTACACAAAATAGTTCATGTTTACATTAGAGATAAAGATGACTGTAAGGGGAAGAATAAAGGATCTCCTGCGTGTCAAACTCCTGAAAGTCAAGATGGCTTGACCATTGGATTGGCTGTGGGTATTCCAGTTGCATTTGTAGCGGCTATGTTGACTTACTTCCTTATCAGAAATTATAGAAAGAACAAGAAAGAAGACATGGAACATGACCCAGACTTTGATGAAAACGGTGAGGCTACTGCTTTACCAGACTTCCCGTCCCATTATCAAAAACAGTACGAAATGGAAGACCCTTTTGACAATAGGAATAGTGTTAGGTTCCCTCCTCGTGGTAAAACGAGTATGCAACAAAACACGTCTTCCGGTGCCTCCATGTCTGATAGTACTAAAAATGGTGATGCTTATGTGGAAAGCTTTGTTTTACCCTATCAGCACCAAACTGGGTCTAAGGTTAGCTTAGATGAGTATGCCAGACAATTACAATTAGGTGAGTACAATCAAGCTTATGGAACTCCAAGAGCTAGTGTTTACGGTGCCCCAAATAGAACAAGGAATTCAAGTTTCTCCACTGGTCCCTTCTTACACCCTACTTCTTCAAAGGCTCCTTCCATTTCCCCTCAGAAGTCAAATTTAAGAACAGAAACTAGAAGAGATGATTATGAGACTGTACCAAATGAAACTATCACTGAAGTGAATAATAGCACTCTTGCTGATGACACTAATGATGGAATAGAAGAAGTAAGTGATGACTCTAGATCTTCTTTTGAGGGACCAACTAATTCACAGTTTCAAATCGAATATGAAAACGAATCTGAGCCACAAATCAATAAAACTCTAAACCATTCGCTTCCAACTGCTATGGAATCGCAAGGCTTGAGTCAATCTCAACAAGATCATGAATTTAACGATAGTACTGAATCCTTCAATACTACTACTGACCATTTTATTCCGAGAGGACCACCTGTTCCCAGCATTGATCACAAAACTACTTCATTCAATGAAGGATTGATCAACAATAACCGTCTGATGAACAATGGGTCTCCTTTTGGTGATGATGCTAAACTTGAATCAGCTCCAGTCAAGCCCACCCCTGTTGATGTTGAACAAATTGATGGTGATTTTGACTTTTCTAACGAGAGTGCCGATGGTAGTGCTGCTAATACTGTCAATAACAATGGTGAACAGTTAACTGCTAGCACCTCCGTTACTAATCTAGAAGGAAATGATAACGATAGTAGAAAGTCTGTGAGAATATCGCAATTCAATTTATTACAAAACGTTAGTGATGACGAAGGTGATTGTGATGGCGATGAAACCAAAGAGGACAAAGATGGTGACAGGGTTTTAGACAACGGTTTGACCGAAGATCAAGACGAAGAATTGAGAAGAATGAAATCTGTGTATAAGCTATACTTTGATAGAGAGAATTCTATCAAGAGAAAGAATTCCGTCAAGTCCGATAAAAATGATTATGAAGCCAATTATGAATTCAAAGCTGATCCTGATCAACCATTACCTGAAGTAGATATGGATCAGTATTTAAAAATTAACAATAATTTGAGAACTGATACGGATTACAATAAAAGATTGACTACTGCTTCATCTATCTACACTGATCATGGTGTTGATTTATCTCAAGCTATTCCGGCTCAAGAACAATACAATTATTACTTACAAGACCAAAATTTCCAACAATTTTATCAGCAACACGTGCAAAACTTGCCTCCATTGCAAAGTTTACCTACCCCTTCAGATTTTAGAAAATCAACTATACAAACGTACACTGACTACCATCCAAAATCAAAGAATAACCAAGTTCCTTCCCCAACTGGTAGGCAGCCTTTCAATCCAATTGAAAGTGACAATGTATGGACATTTCCCGTGACATCGCCAACTCTCAATAATTATACCCAAGAGTCAGATGTTTCTTCAGCTACTGTCGGTAGAAATCCCCAGGTAACTCCTTCTGCTACTCAATTAGCTAGATCTTCAGTTGTCATGTTGAATCCAGTTACGGAAATTACTAAGCTGAGAAAGTTCAAGCCTGCAGGATCCCTTCCGAATAGCCACCGTAATAACCATGCATACGCTCAAGGTTATCCCCATCAACAACATCCTCAACAAATGTATCAGCTGCCAGCCAATCTGCAAAGCAACATTTACGCTCAACATAGTACCGATAGCTTAATACCCGGAGGTAAAAAAAGCGATGTCAGAAAAATGATGAACAATAATTTCTAGTCCAGATTTGTATTATAGCACTACAATGTGATCTAATGTACATTATTAGTTTAAATATAAATACATATACCCATTTAAGATTTTCAAAGTGGAAGTATATGCTATGAAATGCAAAGTTTAAGTAAGGTCATAATCGTCAATCTTGTTCTTGTATTTGAGTAGATTCTTTTTAATCTTGGACGTATCAACCCAAGTAAGATAATCTTCCAAATTTCTAGTAATTAAAAACGCTGGATCCGTTATGACGTTAGGTCCTACTCTCACGTGGCCTTGTTCCACAAATGTCACAGCATCTTTCATTGTCTCTGCCATCTTCAATCTGCACATCACCACGCCTATTCTTCTTCTACAAAGAGCACTAACAGTAACTTTATTTTCCAAGTCTGAAATCTTTGACTTGGTTGGCAAGATTCCGATGTTGTAAAGTTTTTCCAACAACAACTGTTCATGTTTGATTCTGAATGGATCAGTTGGTGCTAACAAAGATAGTTTGTTTGCAAGCTTCCTTATGTCACCGCAGATTCTATTGTATTTGTGATAATCTTCTCTATTCTGAATATGGTACGTTCTCATAACCTGAGTGTCCCTATGTCCTTGGTCCTGCTTCCAGTCGAGGAAGTCGACTTTCTTCAATAACTTCTTTTCATGGTACTTCAATGCTCTAACCATCTTAAACCAATTTCTACTAACGAGAGTTTGCAATGAGCTTCTCAAAATTTTTTTTTCCTCAGTTTCAAATAGTTCGAGATTTTTCAGTTCTCAAAATTTTCACCAATATGTTTAGAACCACTAGGTTACCAACTGTTTCCAAGCGTTGTTTCAGCCACAGTGGATTAAGACTTTCCAATATTGGTAGACAACCAATCAGAATAACTAATGAGGTGCTGTGCTCGATAAATAAGATTCCTCTTGAGTTCTGCCAAAAATTCACTAAAGGCAAAGAAACTATTTTGTTAGATCAACAGGTGGTAGTGAAGGGACCCAAAGGAACATTGAAATTGGCCTTACCTGGATTTGTGAATATAGGTATGGAAAATAATTTGATATCTGTAAACGTTGAAAATCCAGCCAGCAAGGTTCAAAGATCAATGTGGGGAACCTCCAGAGCTTTGATTCAAAATAATATCATTGGAACCACTGATGGACATTTAGCCATCTTAAGATTTGTTGGTACAGGTTACAGAGCTGTTTTGGAAACCGACGATAGAGGGAACAAATTAGTATCTCTTAAGCTAGGTTACCCGTATACTCCAACTCTTAAGATTCCAGAGGGTTTAAATGTCACTTCTCCTAACCCAACAAGATTATTGATCGAAGGCACTAACAAGCAACAGGTGAAGTTGTTTGCTGCTAGAATAAGAGAGTTTAAAAAACCGGAAAGATATAAAGGTAAAGGTATCTTTGTAGACGGTGAAACAATTCAATTGAAGGAAAAGAAGATCAAATAGTTTGGTACTTTTTCTTGTTTAGTGCATCATTACTTGTGTATAGTCAATAGAATATTAATGTAGATATTACGTGAGAGGGACTTGATTTATTTGTCTTGAACTATAAGGGTACTACACTCGTTCGCACACGAAAAGTTTTCATTAAAAAATCGAAGTGAAAATTTAAACAGCATCAAGAATGTTTGTATCACGCTTTAAAGTGTCCAGATCGAGAGGTGTGGACTTTGTACGTGGTGCTGCTCAACTCACATCTATACATGCTATACCTTCCATCAGAACTTCAGTCAGCGAAATAAATCACTCTTTAGAAGCTAGTAATGAAAGAAAAGCTCTATTAAGCAGACCTGGCTTATTAGGAATCAAGAGGGGAATGATTACTTGGTTCTCCAAATCAGGTGAACAGCACGCGGCCACTGTCATAGAAATAGATTCTTGTGAAGTTGTGCAGAATAAAACTCTAGAAACTGATGGTTATTGGTCAGTCTTATTAGGGCAAGTTGACAAAGTAAAGAATGTCACACCTGGTAACCTTAAGAAGTTTGAAGATGCTGGTATTTCTCCTAAACAAAATATTTCGGAGTTCAGAGTAAGAGAAGAAAATGGATTGATCCCCGTAGGAACTGAGTTAAGAGCTGATTATTTCTCAGAAGGTCAATTAGTTGATGTTATTGCAACCACTAAAGGTAAGGGTTTTGCTGGTCCAATGAAAAGATGGGGCTTCGCTGGTTTGGGAGCAACACATGGTGTCTCGTTAGCCCATAGATCCCATGGTGCAATGGGTGGTAATCAGGACCCAGGTAGAGTTTTACCGGGTAAGAAGATGGCCGGTAGAATGGGTGGAAAGAGCTGTACTAAGTTTAACAGTGAAGTATTGTATGCTAATGGAGAAGAAGGAATCTTAATTCTTAAGGGACAAATTCCAGGTCCAAATAAATCATATGTTAAAATCAGAGATGCCATTAAACTCTACGGTAAGTCTTTATTGAGATTGAAACAAGAGTAACTGTACATAGAAAATAGAGGTCAACATTTTTGTGCTATTGTAATCTATATTGTAGAGAGTGAAAAACATAGACAACTCAAAGTTCTTGTTAAGTGTACTGAACACAGTGCAAGTAACGAGAAAAGGGAGTTATCAAGAGTTTGATGAAGTCAAAATCAATTGATAAGAGTGTTCCAAAAATTGAGAATACACCATTAACAAAGACAGCTCCCGGATGTTTCTGGTAAAAGGCAAGAAACATGTACGAAATGAAACTGATCTTCTGGCGATTGAAGAAAAAAACTTGGTGCGATGGGTCTTTTTTATAATATTTGGGGTCGTGTAAGAATCGTCCCATTTTAGATGCAAAAAACTCGACTGTTGAATTTATTTTTGAACTATTTACAGATCTATTTATTTCTAGTTAATACAGAATTTGTCAAAAATTCAAGAGCACTTCTAGCATCTGATTCGGGTAAAACTCGCAAATTCTTTAAGGCTCTTTGACAATAATCTTCGGCCATTTCTCTAGTTTGTTCAAGACCTCTACACTCTTCAACTTGACGTCTTGCTATTTCTACGTCACCGGGTTCACTAAATTTTCTGGCAATTAAATCACCAATCTCAGGTCTGCTCTTCCAAGCAAAAAGAATCGGTGCAGTTGCTAATCCTAATTTCAAATCCGCTTGACTTGGTTTACCAAATGCTGCATCACTAGAAGTGTAATCCAACATGTCATCTACAATTTGAAAGCATAGCCCCAAATTTCTTCCAAACTCATAACAGTTTTCAATAACATCATCTTGCGCTCCACTGAGTACTGCAGCAGCCCTTGACAGTTTTGACATTAAGGAAGCGGTTTTTAAATATGTCTTGTGTAAATAGTATTCAAAGGCAGCTTCAACGTTGGTAGAATGATCAATTTCTGTTGGCTTAGGGACGGAATACTCATGTAATTTGGTTGGGACTTTCCCTGAAGGTCTTGGTAGAGTTTTATTTTCGCCGTCATTGTCTATCGAGTTTTCTTCATTAGGGTCGATAACTGTATTTTTCAACTGCATGAACTCTCCTTCAACCAAATTAGCGATTGTTGTGGACAACAATTCGATTACTTCAGGATTTCTTAACCGAGCGATAGCAACAGAAGCTCTTCCCAATAAGAAATCTCCAGCTAAAACGGCCATCTTATTAGTAAAAGCAATGTTGCCGCTTGGTCTTCCTCGTCTAGCATCTGAAAGGTCTATAACATCGTCATGTAAAAGACTTGCAGTGTGAATCATTTCAACAATCTCAGCTAATCTCCTTTGTTTAGGTAAAATACCATTTATGGCGTCAATTTTTGGTAATTCATCCATAGGCTTACTTAAGGGATCTAATATAACTTTTGGGTTGATACCATATAAAATTTTTAACGGAGATATGGAATCATCGACTGATTTTCCAGCAATAGATGTGTGGCTTACACTTCCATTAAACGGTTTCTGTTCTGTGACATCTTGAAGATCTATTTCGATTCTGTTTCTTTGTTCAATGGGTATCTTCAGTAAAGACTTAGCCAACAACAATACAATTAATGGTCTGACATTTTTACCTTCAGCTTCAAAGTAATAAGATGAAACACGATTCAATACGGGATGACCAGAACCTATCAAGCTGGAAATTGACTTAGCTAAGTTGGACATCTCATGACTGACTATAGAAAACGGATCGTTGAAAAGTTTGGAATTAGCAGGTTGGACCAATTTTTCGGCCGTTTCTACGGCAGTTGTGAATGATGAGGGACTTATTTGGGTTGACTGATTCCGAAAACATACCTTTAAAGCGTTTCCCAATACCCTTCTTTCTATCACTACCATGGTTAAGTGTTTGGATGAGGTTTCGAAGCTCAATTTTTCACTTTCGCAGTGGATAATTGCGCCAGCTTCTGAAACGCAAAATAAGTTGTCAATACTTAGGAAAGTCAGTTTCTTGTGTAGTATGGGTTTGGCACCTTCCTGCCATTCAAATTCTTGATAAATAACAACAACACTTGGTTGCATGCAAAATTTCAGCTTGAGGCTATGAAATAGCAATTGTTTCTGTACGATGTCTAACTTCCATACACGACCTACTACCTTTAGTCTCCAAACTGCCTTGATATTGAGTCCCTAGTCTACAACATGCAACATTCACGTACTTCCAATTCTTCACTGGATTCAACATAGCCAATTCATTTTTTCCTTCCTGGTTTTATGTTTAGGCTTGATTTCAATGAGCTGACTCGATTTCCAAGAGGATATTTCCAACTGTTTTCAACAATTCATTTAACTCTGATTCCATATTAAATTAAAAAACGAGACGTAAATACATATTTGTATATACTTTCTAGTAAACACTCACTGGTAAAGGGCCCTTTGATCAGGGTGCATATTTTCAAGAAATACAGAAGGAGGTGTTAACGTACCCAAATTTCTTATAGCATGTAAATTCAAGAATGTTAATCCAAAGACGTAACTAGCATTGACCCAGCCAAATCCTTCAGTAGCAACTCCTTTGAAATCAGCACCTTGGTTACCGTATTCAGCGTCTACTTTATGAGGAACTGCCCCCTCCAGAACATTGTATTTTTCGACCACAACTCCATTGTAGTCAGCGAAAGCTTTTGTCATTAAATATAACCAGCGATAGACCAACCTTCTTGTACATCCCTCATACCCATAATTGCATAGGCCTATCCAGGCCAAAATCTGTTGAGGAGCCCACCCATACGGGTAATCCCATTGTCTTGAAGGTCTGTCTAAATTAACATTCCCTCTTGATCTTTCTGATCCTGCTACTAATCCACCAAACTCTTCAAGTTTGTGTAGAGAGTTTCGAACCATCTTTTCAGCAGCTTCAACTGTTGCAGCCTTGGACCATAAGGGCCATAAAGCTGTTGCAGATTCGTAGCCGGTTTGTTGTCTGGTGCTTATGTTGTAATCATAGTAAATACTATCCTCTTCGTTCCACAAGTACTTATGAATGTTCTTACTTCTTATCTCAGACAACCTGATCCATCTGTCTTTACTTTCAATATGGCCACTCTCGAGTTCTAGTTTATTGTCGAAGAATGTTTCAATAATGAAAGCAATATCTACCTCATACTTGTACAACAAAGAATTCAAATCAACAGTTGCTAAATAAGCACACTTACCTTCTAATCTATAGGATGTATCGTGTCCACTTTCTCTAACAGCTCTATCATGCATGAAGTACTCATCAAGTTCCGGCTCTTTGATTCTCTCAGAATTGTAGAGCTGTATAAACTCTTCGTGAGAAACCTTGTACTTCTCTACGTAAGGTTTAAGAACTTCAATGAAATGAGAGGATTCGGTCTCTGGTGGTACCCCCAAACCTTCTGGATGGTAACACGATAAACCTGTCACTTCATCATAGCGAGGTGAAGCGGTCCAAATAGTTTCATATTCCTTGATAGCTGCTTTTACAGCTCTCCTCAAGAAACTAAGTCCCTCGTGTAATTCTTCTGGTTGAACTTCAACTAGCTTATTAAAGATTCTCAAAGCCATGTCAGTCAAAAATGGAGGTTGGGATCTACCTAGGTAGTATGATCTATTAGCATTCAATATCTTACCATAATGGTTAATCTCGTAAATAAAATTCTCCGCCATACCCTTTGCCAAATACAAATGAGTTAAGTCATTCGTTTTCACATCAACGAGTAGACCGAGAGTTTCCATGTAAGAATCCCAGCCATACAATTCATTGAAACGGCCCCCTGGAACTACGTAAGGCTCATTGATGAGATTCCCCGGATCATTTGGGTCAGGCCATGATTGCAAGGCTAAAAGACCCGGCTTTTTATTGATTGATCTAATAAACTTTGCATCTATAATTTCAGGTAAATATTGGACGTCAAGAGAAGTTTCCGGGTGATCCTTTTTGATAGACATGAAGTATTCATACTGATCTTGTCTGTTATGAGGTACGTAAATTCTATGAGTTTCTTTACCCTTTATCCTTTTACCCTCTTCGTTTATATAATCTTCTTCGATCTTTGTGTCTCTAGACATCTCAACGATGTTCTCTTTTGATAGTCTCCTAGTTAACTTTTTCCAAAATTGAGTGCAAATCAATCTCTTCATTCTGAACACAGGATTTTCACTCAATCTTTCTTCATCCAACACCAATTGAGTTTTGCCAAGGCGCCTTGCAATGGTTAGTTCTTGCAATAAGTTAGAGAGCATGTATGTACCTCTGATATCAAGCTGTTTGTATCCATTAGAATTGACTGTTCCTAATTTTAAAACCTTTGGGCCAGTATCTTCAATAGTGATCTGCTGATTATGATCAGTGTCTTCGTTTTCTAACAATTGTTTTAATGTTGAATCGATGTCAGCAATATAAAATTTCTTTGATTTTTGAGCAAATGTATCGTCCCAAGAACTTCTTCTCAAGTGCAAATTGTTAATTTTATTGTTGACGTTCTCCACATCCTCTTTGATCTTTGTAACTTCCGAAGTGGAATTGACCGGAGTGTCGTATATCGGAACAATTGAAGGTCTTCTGGTGCTTGTTGAAGTTTCCACAGGGTCAGATAAAGCACCAGACACAGCTGATCTATTAGAATTGTTGATAGGAATTGGGACTTTACTAAGTCCCTCTGGAACTGGAGTCGGTGAATGCGATGCATGGGGAGTTGGCGTATTTTCATTTGACCTTTCAGCGATGAAATCATCGTTATTATTATAAGCAAATCTTGAATGGGCATTTTCAACAACTGAGAAGGTCCGAACTTTATTGATGGTAGAATTCTTTCTATTGTAATAGGTCTCGGCTTCATCGAAAGGATCTGAATCCGATCCTGAGCTGTATGAGCGTCTAAAGTATCCGTTTGGCATAATGATAGATAAAAAAAATACAATCAAGAAAAAGGATGTATTAATATATGGTTCGGAAAGATAATCGATGACATCGCGGAATACGGAGAATTAAACTTGATACAGAAATCAATAGAATTGAATGGATCAGATTTTTGAGATAGTGCACAGTTAATAGTTGACATAAAATGGCATTTTCTAACCTAAATCTTTGGATTTGATATTTGTTTATTATTATGAATGTCTATATAGTTAGCTTAGTGAAGAGCTTGCTGGTAATATATGAATCTCGCAACAAACGAATTTCACTGAGACTATCAAAATATAGTCGACCCAGAGGATCTCTACACGAGAGTTAGATGTTGTCTTATACTATACACCCAGAAACTTCAGATAAAAGGTTAAAGTTTTGGCTTATTTTTTAATGACGTACAAAAGCTTTGAGATATCGAATGCAATCGAAATTATTAGCGGCCTTAATTCTGGGGTATTCCATCATGCTCCGAGCTAATTTCCGGGAGTGCGTCATAGCTGAGGTTTCCTGTCGGGTTCTGAAATAGAATGGTAGTAAGAGAGAGAAAAAACGCATAACCCTTAAGAAGCGGGCTGGACAATCGTTTGAAGTAGTCACTTGCAATGATTGATTGCCTTAGGCAGATCCAAAGTCCGAGCACTAAAGTCCCGTGAATTTATTATCCCCCAACAATTTCTGCGGCACAGAATTATGAACTACTGTAAAGTGGTAATATACGCACACATTTAAATCAATAAATTGGGCATGAAGTAGCTAGAGTCATAACCCGGTTCATTCGAAATATTCCATGTGATTGATCCGTGATGTTCCCGGGCCCGAGGTTAATGCGGTGCCGGGTCCAGCAGCTGTGGGCGTAAAGTAGCACGGTACCGTGGTCAGGATACCGCGATTCCATAAACCCGGAATCGCTCGGCCGTTACGTAAAAGTAATTTGTGAGCTGAGGGGATGTTTATGGTGTGTCCACACATATGCAATCTCTGGGGTAACCGCATATATAAGGGGCGAACCCCCCAGGAATTTTTGAAAATTCAGCCGCTATATTTATTTGTTAATTAATCATGGTTAAAGTCACAGTTTGTGGAGCAGCCGGCGGGATCGGTCAGCCATTATCTTTATTATTGAAATTGAATTCCAATATCTCCCAATTGTCTTTGTTCGACGTCGTTAACGTTCCAGGGGTTGGTGCCGATTTAGGACACATCAATTCTGATGCTAAAACTCAATCTTTCTTGCCATCTTCTAAGGAAGACAAGACTGCTTTGGCCAGCTCTTTGAAGGATTCCGACCTTGTCATTATCCCAGCTGGTGTTCCAAGAAAACCAGGTATGACCAGAGATGATTTGTTCAATATCAATGCCTCAATTGTTAGGGACTTATCTCAAGGTATCGCTGAAAATTGTCCAAACGCCTTTGTTTTGATTATTTCTAACCCGGTGAATTCTACCGTTCCAATTGTTGCTGAAACCTTAAAGAAAAATGGTGTCTACAATCCTAAAAAGTTGTTTGGTGTGACTACTTTAGACATTGTTAGAGCAAATACTTTTATTTCTCAACTCTACTCAGATGACACAAAGCCAAGTGACTTCAATGTTTCTGTTGTTGGTGGTCACTCTGGTGAAACCATTGTGCCATTGTACTCCCTCGGTAAGACTTCTAACTACTACAAAAAGTTGTCTGATGATGACAGATCCAAATTGATTAACAGAGTTCAATTTGGTGGTGACGAAGTTGTGCAAGCTAAGAACGGTGCTGGTTCTGCTACTTTGTCCATGGCTTACGCTGGTTACAGATTAGCTGAATCTATCTTGAAAGCTTTCAAAGAACCAAATGTTGTCGAATGTACTTATTTGAACTTGGACTCTTCTATAAAGGGTGCTTCCGAAGCCAAGAAGTTGGTTAACAATTTGGACTTTTTCTCTTTACCAGTCGTGTTGAGCAAGGACGGTATTGAAGAAGTTAAATATGATATCTTGAATGAAGTTGATGAACATGAAAAGAAGTTATTGTCTGTTGCCGCTGAGCAATTGGCTAAGAACATCGAAAAGGGTGTCAAGTTTATCACTAATTAGCTGTGAATATATATAATCCTTTACTCCAATATTTTACAAACAATGAAATTCACTCCTACTCAGGACTAGCCATTTCGAATTATATAGTCTACTCTAATACCATTTCTTACCCCCCACCTTATTATCAACAAAAAAGCATTCATTTCACCTACCCACGCGAATCCGCATTTTAGGGAGCCAAAAAATTTTTACTTGTAAACACACTGAGCATGGAAGCAATCTTAGACTTGTCACAAGAATTGGATATCACTTTGTTTGACCAAGTGGTAGACACTTTTTATAGAGGGTCTGGCCCTGATCAGCAAAAGGCCCAGCAAGTTTTAAATCAGTTTCAAGATAACCCCGACAGTTGGAAGAAAGCCGACCAGATTTTGTCAAGTCTGACGAACAGTCAAAGTAAATATATTGCCTTAAGTTGTTTGGATAAATTAATTTTATATCGGTGGAAATTGATCCCAGAGAATGAAAGAGTGGGAATTAGAAATTTCATCGTTAATATGATTATCTCTTTATGTGATGATGAAGATGTGTTCTCAAAAGAAAAACCGTTGATTAACAAAATTGATCTAACATTAGTTCAGATTTTAAAGCAAGAATGGCCCCACAACTGGCCAGAGTTTATACCAGAGATTGTTTCAAGTTCTCGTTCGAGCTTTAATGTGTGTGAAAACAATATGATTATTTTAAAATTATTAAATGAAGAAGTATTTGATTACAGTCAAGATCAAATGACCCAAGCAAAAAGCAAAAGCATGAAATTGAGCATGCGTAACGAGTTTGAAGAAATTTTCAAATTATGTTACGAGATCTTAGATAAAACAAGCAAGGCTTCTTTGGTTACCGCTACTTTGAATTGTTTACTCAAGTACATTCATTGGATTCCTCGTAACTATATATTCGACACAAACTTGCTTCAATTATTATCTGGGAAGTTTTTGATTCCAGTCAACACTAGATCTGTCAGTTTGAAGTGTATGATTGAGATAAGTGCCCTCAATCCAGCTGGTTACGAGGACAAGTGTTTACATTTTTTCAAAGATGCCATGGAACAGATCTTTCTGATTATACCACAGGGAACTAACTTGAAGAAATCATATGCCAACGCAAACTCAAATGATCAATCTTTCTTACAAGACTTAGCTATGTTCTTGTGTACTTTCTTATCCACAAATCTTTCTTTGGTAGAGAAGATTGATGATTTAAAGGAATTACTCAGCAACGCTTTACTTTACTTAATTGAGTTGTCAAGAATCGAAGAAAGAGAGTTGTTCAAGACTTGTTTGGATTACTGGTCTCAGTTTGTTAGAGAACTTTACGAGGAAATTCAAAACATCCCTCAACAAGAGTTGAGTCCTTTGATGCAATTAAATTATTCCGCTGGATCCAGGAACGGTATCGGTGGTGGTGGTGCTCCTGATCCCGGTGTATTAGCTAAATTCCCATTAAGACAACACAATTATGCTAATGTTTTGTCTAAATTGAGACTAGTTATGATTGAAAACATGGTAAGGCCAGAAGAAGTCTTAATAGTTGAGAACGATGAAGGAGAAATTGTTAGAGAATTCGTGAAAGAAAGTGATACAATCCAATTATACAAGAGTATGAGGGAATGTTTGGTGTTCTTAACCCATTTGGATGTGGTAGACACCGAACAAATAATGAATGAAAAGTTGGCTAGACAAATCGATGAAAGTGAATGGTCATGGCAAAATATTAATACGTTGTGTTGGGCAATTGGTTCGATTTCGGGTACCATGAATGAAGATATGGAAAAGAGATTTTTGGTGGGTGTCATTAAGGACTTATTATCCTTGACTGAACTTAAAAGAGGTAAAGATAATAAAGCAGTGGTTGCTTCCAACATTATGTACATAGTTGGACAATACCCTAGATTCTTGAAAGCTCACTGGAAGTTCTTGAAAGTAGTCGTGAATAAATTATTTGAATTCATGCATGAAACGCATGAAGGGGTGCAAGATATGGCTTGTGATACTTTCATCAAAATCACCTCCAAATGTAAGAAGCATTTTGTCGCAATCCAACCTCTGGAAAGAGAACCATTTATAAACGAAATAATCCGGAATATTCAACTGATTACTGAGGACTTGCAACCTCAACAAGTACACACTTTCTATGAAGCTTGCGGTATAATAGTTAGTGCTCAAAATGTAAAGGAACAAAGAGATAAACTATTAAACGAGCTAATGGGATTACCTAACATTGCTTGGAATGCGATTGTTCAACAAGCTGGAAGAGATCCTGAATTATTGACCAACACCGAAACTGTTAAAATCATAGCTAACATCATCAAAACAAATGTTTCCGTATGTAAAGCTCTTGGTCCTGGGTTCTACCCGCAATTGGGATTGATCTACGTAGACATGCTTGCACTATACAAGGCAGTCAGTCAAATGATCAGTGATTTGGTGGCTAAAGATGGTGTAATCGCAACCAAAACTCCAAAAATTAGAGGTTTAAGAACCATCAAAAAGGAGGTGTTAAAAATGGTTGAAGTTTATATCGATAAAGCTGATAATTTGGAGGAAATTGTCAGAGACTTATCTCAACCTTTATTTGGGGCTGTTTTGGGAGATTACCAAAATAATGTACCAGATGCAAGAGATGCTGAAGTCTTGAAATGTATGGCTACATTGGTCTCTAAAGTTGGTCATATGATACCTGAAGGGGTTGTGCTTATCTTGCAGAATGTATTCGAGTGCACCTTGGATATGATCAAGAACGATTTTGTAGAATATCCAGAACATAGAGTCGAATTTTACAAATTGTTGAAAGAAATCAATGCCCATTCCTTCCAAGGCTTATTACAATTATCTGGAGATGCATTCCAAAGTTTAATCAATGCTGCCTTATGGGCTTTTAAGCATAATAACAGAGATGTAGAAGAAAATGGATTATCCTTAACATTGGAATTAATTGAGAATGTTGAAAAATTAGGTGATACTCCGTTCACTAAAGCATTTTACGAAAATTTCTACTTCCAAGTCTTATCCGATACCTTTTACGTTATTACACAACCTGATCATAAATCTGGATTCACTTATCAATCACAATTGTTGGCTCAATTAATTCATTTGGTTCAAGATAATGTAATCAAGGTACCATTATATACACCTGATCAGGCTGCTGAAGGCACTTCCAATGGCGAATTCTTAAAACAGTATTTGGGGCATCTCTTATCTTCAGCATTCGAAAATTTGCAAAAAGAACAGCTTGTTACGTTTTTGAATGTTTTAACCACCAGTTATAAAGATACAAATAAGTTCAAGGCTACATTAAGGGATTTCTTGGTACAAATCAAACAATTTGGCGGTGATCCAACTGATTACTTGTTTGCAGAAGATAAGGAGTTAGAGAAACAAGAACAAACAAGATTACAAAGACAGAAGGACTTGCAAGTTGGAGGATTAATCAAACCTTCAGAAATGGATGATTAGAGGTTGAGGCATTC
The DNA here is from genome assembly GCA_030581475.1 of Yamadazyma akitaensis. Classification (NCBI taxonomy): domain Eukaryota; kingdom Fungi; phylum Ascomycota; class Pichiomycetes; order Serinales; family Debaryomycetaceae; genus Yamadazyma; species Yamadazyma akitaensis. The sequence goes on from JAKTTN010000006.1 coordinate 849,227, forward strand.
AGTAATTGATGGAAGTACAGTTTATACAAGTATATTTCACTGAAACCATATATAATTAAGATAACATATATAATTGAACCTTTTTAATCTCGTCTTCTCGTATTCCCGCATTCGTGATTGCTTACCCAAAGCGCGAAAAAAAAATTTCAAACCTAACAACAATGTCCGCTGAGGAAGCTAAACCAAAGGGTGAAGAAACTGCTCAACAACCTCCAACCTCCAACGTGTTTTCCATGTTTGGTGCTAAGAAAGATAAGAAGGAGGATGAATCTAAAGAAGAGCCTAAAGAAGAGCCCAAGGATGAAAAGAAGGATGTCAAAGATGAAAAGAAAGACGATGATGAAAATGCTGAAGAAGAAGAAGCAGATGTTCATTTCGAACCATTAGTCCAACTAGAAAAAGTTGAAGTGAAAACTAACGAAGAGGATGAAGAAGTTTTGTATAAAGTGAGAGCAAAATTGTTTAGATTCCATGCTGATTCCAAAGAGTGGAAAGAAAGAGGCACTGGTGATGTAAAATTTTTGAAGCACAAGACCACTGAAAAGGTTAGGTTATTGATGAGAAGAGACAAGACCTTGAAGGTTTGTGCTAACCACATGATCTCTCCAGACTACGAGTTAAAGCCAAACATTGGAAGTGACAGATCTTGGGTTTACAGTGTCACTGCTGATATATCTGAGGGTGATCCAGAAGCTCAAACTTTGGCTATTAGATTTGGTAACAAGGAAAATGCTGACAAATTTAAGGAAGTTTTCGAAGATGCTAAAAAATCTAACAAGTGAATAGTTAATTTATAATGGAAGTAGACTAATTATAATTGTAAGTTTTCGCTTTCTGTTTTTGTGCGCTGAAACCAAGACCAAATGACAATGCCCTGCCACTTCGCGTCTCTCCGCGTGCTACCACGAGTTTCGGCTTACACGTGGAGTCAATAATACTGAAGCTTAAGCTGCGAAGATTTAGCTGCGAAGTTAAATCAAGTAGTTAAATTTAAACGCTTTGAATTGCCCATTTGTAGCTCAGCAGTACTACCATGAAGTTCGGAAAGTACTTAGCCTCAAGACAACTTGAGTTGCCCGAATACTCTGGTCATTTCATTAACTACAAAGCTTTGAAAAAGCTTATCAAGCAATTAGCGATACCTTCAACTGGTTTTGTTCTTGATAAACCCATACCTCAAAAAGAGATTGAAAAGACTCTTAAAGAAAACAATGCTTCTTTTTTTTTCAAAGTGGAAAGGGAATTGGAGAAAGTCAACTCTTTTTACCTAGAAAAACAAGCAAATTTAACCGTCACACTAGATTTACTCCTCGCAACAAAGAATGAGTTGTTTTCAAATGTTAAAAAATTGATAAATGAAAATAAAAGTGTGGACTCTGATCACCTAAATTCAACATTCAAAAACTCCATTACCTTCTTGAACTTGTATCAAAATTTCAAAAAGATCCATCAAGATTTACTAAGATTACAGCAATTTATTCTTTTGAATGAGACTGGATTTCTGAAGGTTGTTAAGAAATGGGATAAGAGATCAAAATCCCATACGAGAGAATTGTTTATCCTGACAGCCATGAACGTACAACCTGTGTTTCATAAAGATGAAATCAACGAATTGAGTGATGCTGTTATCACCTCTTTGTTCGATTTGGAATCTATCGTAGATGGTGATCTAGCGCCTATCCGTAACTTTACTTCTAAGTCACCCAGTTTTACTATCCAAGCAGCAAACACTAATAATGAACTCATAAAAGATATAAGAAATGATTCGATCACTACATTGTTCCAACATGGAAGCGTAAACGCCAATGATCTTTCCATTCATAATAATGAAATTGATGAATTATACTCAAGTTTTGTCAATGTTGCCACCATCAAGGATCCAGATTTACTACTATTAACTCGGTTGATAGATAAGGTTCACAATTCCTCGAAGTTATCTGTGGGTGATGAATCATCTCAAGAATTCAAAGATTCTATTAAGTTCAAGTTCTCTCGGTTATTCCTATTGGCTGTACCAAATTTAAAAATATCCGATACTTTCTTGACATCCTTTCTTGAACAAATTGATTACAATATTTCACTATCTCAAATTAATGATAACTTCAATAATAACAAGAATATCCTCCACGAATGTTGCTCAATTCCGACCTCATCCACACAAGAAAGCAGCGTCATAATAAATAATGGTGTCAAAGTTGTAAGATCTACGGACTTGATCAAGCACTCAAGACTGTTTATTGTAGAAAAGGCCATTGAGACCTTGAAGGGTAAGGAATTGAAACAGTTGTTAACCGCAAAAGACTTCAACGGAAGAAATTGCTTACATTATGCTTCACAAAATAATAGAGTAGATATGCTCGACATGATTCTTCCTCATTTTCCAAAGAGCAACCTTGATGATCTTGATAATGACTCCATGTCTGCTCTACTTCTAGCCATTCAGCACAAAAATTTTGATGTAATTCAAAAAATTGTAGAAAGTGGTAGTAACGTATATCCTGAAATGGATGATGGAAAGCTACAGTATTTACCAGTGAATTTTGCCTGTAAAATAGGGGATTATGAAACAGTTCAGTATTTACTTACTTCTCAAGACCCTAACAAAAGAGCTATAAATGCATTGGATGTTGAGGGATTGCTGCCTTTGCATGTGGTTGCAAGATCTGGTCATCATTTCCTTGTTCAACTATTAGCTGAAAATGGGGGTGATGTCAATTATGTTGATAGTTTGAACAAATGGCCCCCGTTGTTTTATGCTGCATCAGAAGGTAATTTGAAAACCACTCAAGAACTCTTGAGGTTCAGTGCTAAAGTTGACATCGTCGATGAAGATGGGTATAATGTTTTATACTATTGTGTGGTGGAAGGTAACATTTCAATTCTTAATGAATTGTTAGGTTACTATCCAGCCATTACAAAGTCTGAAAAGGATGTCTTAGCCAGATTACTAAATGATAGTCACGTGGAAAAGAAACAAAAACATTCCCTGAAAGAAAAAGATAACTCCATGACAATTCTAGAGGAAGACGACGATTCAGAAGATTCAAGTGTTATTGCAAAAAATGTTGATGCTATTCCAGACCTTCAATTGCCCCCTCCAATCATACCACTAAGAAGATACGGTCATAATTTCTTGGAACAAAAGGTCTTGATAGAGTTGGTTTTTCCGAGTAGCTCTAACTTTATCAGTTTATTCAACTCGAGTACTGATTTGAAACCAGGAAGAATCACTTTATCTTCAAACATCTCTGACATTGTTCCGAGAAATATTATATTGCCTACGGCTGATGAGACCAGAGTTAGCAATTGTATCTTCCAAACAGACGTTGATAGCTTGAGTGATTTCCGTATCGATTTTGAGATCTTCCCCAAGTTTGGTACTCGTCTAATCGGTAAAACTACTGCGTTATCTTTCGCTCAACTAGATACTTCATCTCCAGGAATCAACTCTATAAGACTTCCTTTGTTCGATTTGAGATTGAAAAATATTGGTGAAATAAGATTTAATTGCCAGGTCATTTTCCCGTTCGCAGGATTGTTGTTGGAAGCTTCCAAGTTCGATACTTATTGGAAATCATCTACCAACGTGGTGAAGAACGGAATCCCTTCAAACACTGTTGCCTCTTCTCCAAATACTTATCTCTCTCCGTCAACAATCTCGAATACGATAGGTTCAAGTCAAACTATGACATCCACATCGGAGTTGGTATCGGGAAATTCATCTTCTTCGTTTGTAACGGCAACTTCTTTGTCAGGTCAATATTTAAGAATCAAAGTTTGCTTACTCAATGATGGAACGCCTGTTGTCTGTCCCAATTGGTCGATCTCCATCACTGACAATATCGAATTATATTTACCCAACCTCTCTTTGGAGCAATTGACCCTGATCACGGAAAATTTGTTCGATTATAACAGGGTACTACAGGACTTGTCAACTATGACTCTTCAGGATATTCAATTGATCAAAAAGCTTTTGAAGATCATCTACTTACCTTTGGAATTAGTGTTACAAGTTATCAACACTGAGATCAACTTAAACATTGAAATTATTTTTCCATCTGAATACGAAATCAGAAACCTCCCATTTGCGGCCAATGTATCTCTGTCGTTGAATAATTTTATCGATTTTATGTTGAACGACATTTTCAATCATTTAAGAGCTTTGAGAGCTGATGAGAAGGCTGGTAGATCTATTATCTTCATTTCATCTAATTCCTTGATCTGTAAGATCTTGAATTGGAAGCAGCCAAATTTTCCAGTATTTTTAGCAATGAATAGTATTTCTTTCAATCCTGAAACAAAGATTTTCGAGGCTAAGTCCACAAATGGATTCTTATTGCCTGACTCGGGTGACGAAGAAAGCGATAATTCTAGTCTTGGTGAGAGGGATGATGATGCAGAAATGCACGAACGCAATACTGATCCTGATAAATTAATAGAAAATGATCAAGAACAAACATCCAAATCTATAAAGCATGCTGTTAATTTTGCTGTTAATAATAATTTGATCGGTTTAATAACATCTATTCATTTGTTGCGGTTAGTACCCAAATTGATGCCCTTGATAAGATCCAGAGGTTTGATTTTAGTCGCTACAAATGATTCACAAAAGGATGATGATAATGTTTATTCAAGCAAAGAGTTAGACATTTATACCAAAACTGAAATCAATGGTCTACGCTTTGATGACGTTTTGACTTTTAAAGATGATATTACGATGTAATTTAAATAGTAATGAAATGTAATATAATTTGAATTAAAGTTTTATTAATTACTTCCTCCTTCTTGGAGGTGGTGCAGGTGGGGGACATTGTTTGAACTTCAAAGACTTTTGAAGGGAAAACTCGCTTTGAGGCAATGGGGGTTCTCCAAAAGATTTTCTTGATGGAGGAAGAGGCGCTTTTTTCTTCATAGCTTTATTCATTAGATTGGAATTAATATTGGAGTTGGTCTTGGACAAATATTCATGAGGAAGGTCCAAAATGTATGACTGCCTTCTTTCTAATTTAGGGGTAGGGTCACTGATGCTTAGTTGGTCAACTGCTGAAAGAAATACATTATTATTGTTTTCTTTAATAAGATCGGTAAAAGTGTCATAGTGCTTCATATTATGTTTAGTCGTGTGCATATGGTAGTCATTTCTCGTAGATGCTCTAACAGACGCCACCCTTGTAAAAGAAGTTGCAATAGAGTCACTAGATGAGTTGGAGGTTTGTAGGAAAGGTCGAGGCGATGATGTACTACCTGTGGAAGTCAAAGACGAAGAAGATGAATTTAACTTGGCATTTCCTATGATAGATTTGGGTTTTCTTCTCAACCAAGACACAGAAAGGCAACGAGAAGCTAAGTCTGAGATTTGTTGTAGTTTGTGCTCTACTGTCTGCTGCATAGATATATTCAGAACGATATCCAGGAGTATATTCACAAGATCTGGCTTTCTATATCCATCCGGGAAATCGCTCAACTGAGAAAACATCATCATCGGGTAAAGGACTTTCAAAAAGGTAATGACAAGGATTCTATTTTCAGCATTTCTCTTGTCCATATATTCGATATCATCCAATTCTCTTATGAATATGTCTACTAAAAGTTTCAAATCATTCAAGTAGTATAATTTTGAAGTATAGGAGGATGTGAACACAAGGTAAAGAAACTTTAAAATCAAAATCTTAATTGTTTGTGACTCTTCACGATTGATGTGATAAACCATCAAATTCATAAAGCCTGAAATCTTAAGGTTTATGGAATCAGTACTCTCCTCAGGATCTTGAAACATTAGACCATCAAATACTTGATTCCTCGTGTCCTTACATGAATATGACTTCATCAAATATTGTTCATTAATGAGTAAGAGAAGTTTGAACTCTTCATAAGCTATGAGTTTATCTTCGTCCTCAAACTCCTCTTCGTTAACATCGTAGTCATGGAAGGACTTGTTTTCTAACAAGTCAAAGACAAGGGTAGAGATCAAGCTTGTATTGGACACCAAATTAAGAAATTCCTGATCAGATAATAACTCTGCATGGAATAAATACTCGAAGATGATATCACAACCAAATTTGAGAAGAACAAAAGGTGTGTCTATATCCTCTATGTGCCTAGTGATGAAATTTGCAATCACCGTAATGAATGTACAGTTTCTCAATGTTTCTATCAACTCTTCTACTTGAATTCCTTCTTTGAATTCTTTAAATTCTTCGTCACACTCTTCTTCCGAGCCCTTGAACTTCAAAAGAAGATATGTTATAATGCATACAAATTCTTTCATCCTTTCATCAACCTCACTAGTTTTTTGTTCACCAGTTCGTACTTCAAATTTCTGAATATTAGTGAAAACTGATAGGAGAGCTAAAAGCTTTCCTACACAGAGTTTGAAGTTTCGTACGAACATTCTCAGAGTGATTAGTTTCAATGCATACGTCGACAATTGTTCGTAGCTAGTACCAGACGAATCCAAGCAAACTTTCTCTGCCACGAGCTTTATGTATGTTGAAAGGTTTTGATTTGATTCTTGGGGATCACTGTTCACTAAACACAAATACAATTCGTCACTCACAGATTCTTGTTCAGATGGGAAAGTGGTAATTGGTATCAGCTCTGAACGTGATAACTTGTGTGAGCCGTAGGAGGTGTGCAGCATTGACTTGTGACCTGACGAAGCTGTTGCGAAACTGAGACAGCAGGGAAATAGTGGGTGCAAAAAAAAAATTACAGAAAATAAGATCTTCTTATTTAAATATATATATTCAGTTACCTACGGTCTTTAAATAAACATCCGTTCCCCATCCGTCATATGTCTGGACACTCAACAGGCCCTTGATATTCTTGGTTTCCGAGCTGTCATCTTTGATAGTGTCGTTGAATATCTCTATATAATTCTTCAGTAAGGGCAAGCCATACCCCATGCCGGCCACAGAATTTGCTTGGCCCGGAGCCAGATTGAGGGTTTTGTAAGCGTCCCCCTCCCCAGACTTGAAAGTGGTGAAAGAATAATCGAAAATATGCTTTAATGCTTTTGGGTCTACCCCTTTACCTCTATCTCTGATCCTAATCTCAAGGTAAAGAGGTGAGTTAGATACAGACACTGTCACTTGTACTGGTTCTGATACATTGTTCTCTATGTGAGCTCTGAAAGAATTTTTAAACAATTCAGTCAAGACATAATCTAAATGGAATTCAATATAAGGGAAAATCACTTTATTAGACTTGTCAGTAGGAGTAAGATCAGGTTCCAGCCTGCTCCAATAATTGTTTGAGTAGAGATTATTATCGATCGTGATGTCGACTGATTGATCGTACTTCATGAGGCAAATGCCATTGACTACTTCAGCATTGTTCCTAATTACTTGGAATATATCTAGCTCTTTAACCACCCCACTAAATTTACCTCCAGGAATGTAACTGTTCTCTTTGAGGGCTTTGGATAGTTGTATGTGTTGGTGGGCGATAAGTCGCATACTGATACGTTCCTTCAAGTGCTCGTTCAAAAATGTTTTGATCTTATTAGGTGAGATAAGGTCATGGACCTCGTTAAACCCCTTTGAAAGACTGGGTAAGGTATCCGAGTGGACGCTGATAAACTCTTTTAAAACTTTTTCTGCGAAATCATTGTTCTCTTCCATAGTTGTAGGGGGGTTTAAGGATGCGGTTATCAAGGACGACATCGTCTTCAAATACCCAATGTATGACTCAGATATTGATGGATTAAGTACCACAAGGTATGGTAGATTACGGAACTCTTTGAGCCTCCTGGCATTGTATGCAAGGAGGTACTGGACAGTATCTCGTGCATTGTTTAGTATGGATTTGGGAGATAGCTTCTCAGATTGTTCGATTAGCCCAGGAATGGAGAACTTCGATAGTGGTTTCTGAGCGTAATGAAAAATATGTTTTTCTAGCGAAGAACGGATTTTATATTCTTTAAGGAATGCTTGTTGTTGAGAGCTACTAGTCTTTAGTCTTAAATGATGCAAGCAAGTCAACCGTGTACTGCTCAAAGTACCGACCAGCAGTTGTCGGATTAACTTCATACTTAACTTGAGAGTTCGCGATGATAGTCCGATTCAGGAATATTCATAATCGTACGCTCCTGTTATGAGTATAGATATATGTCCTATTTGCAAGAGGGACTCTGAAAAAACATGGCTTCAGTGTGACTGTTGTGGACAGTGGTACCATTCAAGCTGCTTGAAACTCTCCCCATTCGAAGTAGGCTCTATCCTTTCCTATCACTGTATGAAGTGTACTGTAAGCTACGGTCCTAGCGAATACAAGAGAAAACTGAAAAGATCTAGAGTTCAGATCGACTATGTGGCATTGAATGATGGGGAAGTTTTTGCTGTGGATAAATCTATACACCCACACGTCCCTAAGTTCCACGAATTTCCCCATAATGCAAGTATTGATAATAAGATGGGCTATATAGATATTCTACTTGATCTTACTATTGATTACGTTTTGAAGACCCATTTGAAGAGGCCAATATTGGTACCACTGGATTTTGGAGGGAGTACAGGAATGAAGCTACCTAGCCCTAGAGAGACCATTTCAATCGATTATATATTGGATAAGGTGGGAGGAGATACACCAGTCGAAGTCATGGATGTTCTTTCACAACAAGGTGTATCTCCACGATGGAATATGCAACAATGGCGGGATTACTTTGTGACAGAGTCTAGCTCCCGTGACAGAATTCGCAATGTTATTTCCCTAGAGATCAGCCAAGTGGAAGATTTGGGAAGGCAGTTCAAAAGACCCGATGTGGTGGACTCAATTGACTTGATTGATAAGATCTGGAACGACCAGGGGGATAGACCCCAAGTCACAAAGTATTGTCTTATGTCTGTTAAAGGGTCATTCACAGATTTTCATATTGATTTTGGTGGAACTTCTGTGTATTATACGGTTCTCTCTGGATCCAAGACATTTTTAATGTTTCCCCCTACCAAAGGGAACCTCCACCTTTATACATCATGGTGTCATGAGCCTAACCAAAACTTTATATGGTACCCTGAATTCCTGATAACTTTTAAGGGAAAGCGACTTCATCCAGAAGGGGGGTTTAAAGTAACTTTGAGACCTGGTGATGTTTTTATTATCCCAAGTGGCTGGATCCACTGTGTTCACACGCCTGAGGACTCTTTGGTAATTGGTGGAAACTACTTGACCATAATGAACATGAAGACTCAATTAGACATTTATCAAATTGAGAAAGATACTCAAGTTCCTATGAAGTTCCGGCACCCCCAATTCAACAAAGTTTTGTGGCTTACCAGTTTATATTATTTTAACCATAAGGACGAGCTCTTTAAAGATATTGGCCATGAGCCCATAAAGTCGGAGAAAGAGGGAGATGCGCAGAAGGAACCAACGGATGCAAAGTATATTATTTCTTCGCTCTTGGCACACTTAACTTCACACTACCAGTTAAGCAAAACAAATCAAACAGCAAAGAAGAGTATACCCGTTGGATTAATTGGTAAAGATGTGGAATCGTATCTTCTTAAGCTTGAACAATGGAGTGCTAGTCTTTGATTAGTAGTGCTCGTTTTCAAAAACTTGTTTTGTTTATCGCGATTTATTCTCAAATGTATGCAGGGTTTTATTAAACCTGCTTATCCTTCGCTGTACTCATAAATTATACTATGGCATCAGAAATTGATCCTGTGCAATTGTTCGATGACGCCAGTCAAGTGAGCGATAGAAACGTGAGATATAACTGTTATCATGAGAATGTGCTGGAGGATAAAATAGAAGAAGTTGAACCAAAATTTTCGTTCATAAGAACAATAATAGATACTGTACGACCAGATTATATTTTGAAACATTTGGATTATCCTTCATTCAAAATTGTTTTTCGCTCGTGGTTTCAAATATGGATTACCGTTATTTTACTTGTGGTTCCGAAAACTAGTCACTGGTTGGGTACATCGGCATATTTATTTCAAGTGATAGGATTTATCGTGGTCTCCGGAGGCAATACCATTATAATGAGTGTTTACATATCATTCATTTGTTCTGCCGCTACATGTATAGGTTGGTTATTTGCAATTATTGCTCAAAAGATTGGACATAGAATGAGGGGATACCCTTCCAAGCTTGACGTTGCGCAAGCCCTCATACTGGAAGGAGTATGCACTATTGAAAATATTAGTGATTGTATGACCCAAGAGATTTACGCAGGTCGATATTTGAAAACGAAATGCAGTGTTGTCTTTACATTAGCATTGATAACAGGAGTGATGTTTTTCGGGATGATTCAAAAAGTGCACCCCACTTTTAGACTTCCTTTTATTGTGGGAATCATTTCTTTATGTATTAACATATGTTTTACTGTGTTCTATCCGTTCTTTGACCCATTGTTGGTGGGTCTCAATGTAACAAAAACAATGCTATTCTCATTCGCTTTGCATACTATCTTGAGTTTTTTGATTTTTCCTGAGTCTTCCAGTTATAAATATTTTTCTGGATGTTTGCTGGTGTTGAAACAATTGAAGACTACCTCTCAGAATAATATCAGATTTTTTGAAACCATGAAACCTTCGAAAGAGAATTTTTCTTGTTACAAAGCCTATACCACTGATATTTTAACCATCAGGCAGAGTATCATACCCTTGGAAATGTCAGCAGCTCTAGCTGGATTCGAAATCTCTTATGGTAGACTAGGTCCTGGTGGTATCGGCGAAATAAGATCAGGTTTGAAAAGCTTGATCACCGCATCTTCGTCTTTTGAGTTTTTCTATCAACTTGTTGACTCTAGGCAAAGCTTATCAAGCGGCAAGCAGCTTAGGGATAGGAGCATATCTGTTACTTCTAGCCATCACCATTTCAAACTATTTGGTACAATCAACGAGTCATATAAACCTGTGGGAAATTACGAAAACACTAGGAGAAAAAGTCTCCTCAAAAGGAGATTAGAGCAGGAGTCGTCTTTTCTCAAGATTTCGGATCTTGACTATATATGTGATCTTTTGAAGCCATTTTTCCTTCCTTATTTACTGATGAACCTCAGAGGAATAGAACTAATAATTGATTGGTTGGAGGCGGCAAATAACTATCGTGTATACTCTCTACTTTCCTCCGATCGACATAAAATGAAAAAGAAAGAATTAGAAAAAGATATCAAGGCATACAAGCAAGAGTTGACAGAGAACCTTGAAAAGCTTGTGAACCACGAGTCGTTCGAGGAGTATTTACATGGAACGACTAATGATGAAGAAACAATGTTAAGTTTAATAAGTCAGTGCTCATTGATGTCATTCTTAGTCCAGGAACAAGGGAACAAAGTTCTTAAAATGATCGATATATTTCTTGCCGTAGATCAAGAAGTGCCAAGCCCAAAGATTTTCACATTTTTCACCAAGAGTATATTTGATGTATCTCACAATGTACTCCTGTCTTTGGAATCTGAAGTTCCTGAGGCAGGCATACCTTCTTTCAAAAAGGAAGATGCTATTCAAAACCGTGATCCAGACTCACAACCTCCTTCCAACGTTCTCCATTTATGGGGCATCAGGTTTTTGAAAGTGTATAACATTTTCTTGGACCCGCACTTGTGGTTTTGGCTAAGGTCTGCGCTTTTAACAGCATGCTGTGCTGTTCCTTTCATGTGTAAAAGTACTGCACATTGGTATTTCAGTAATCGTTTGATATGGATCGTGATCATGTGTGCTGTTTCTACCTCACCCTATACTGGAGAAACTATTTACGTTTTCGGAGCAAAGTTGGTATATTCATTTTTCGGCTCTCTTATTGGCATGGTTGCTTGGTATATCTCCACTGGATCTGGATCTGGTAATTACTATGGCTATGCCATTGTCACTGCGTTTCTTTACCTTTACTTGATCTACTATCGACACTTCTCTGTACACTTGTCGTTAGTCCCGTCTATTCTTTATGGTGTATCAGCTGCTCTAGTTTTAGGGTCAAGCTGGGTAGATGCTAAATACAACAAGATTGCTAATATTGGGTATGGATTCCGTGTCGCATATACACGGTTAATCAGTGTAATTGTTGGACTTTGTATAGGGTTTGTGGCTAGTATCATTCCTAAACCAAAGAGTAGTAAAGTTGCTATACGAGCAATTCTATCGTCTGTCTTAAGCGAAATTGGTAATATTTACTGTGATGTAACGGCTTTTGCCTTTCAAAGAATTGAAAATGAATCGGTGCACATAGTTAGTCGTCATGATCCTATCATTGATAAGTTCAGGTTAATTTTGGCGAAGCTAGCAAACATATCTAAATTAATGACTCCTATAACACATGAAATACCTCTTACAGGAAGATGGCCTCGCTCAAAGTACAGAGAACTCCAAATAGCGATCACAGAAATCGTTGAATTATTTCAATTACTTCATCTCATATTTGATAAATTCAAGGAACCTGAGAAATGGATTGCTCATACAATGCATCGGGCTGGGTGGTATGATGTTGATATGAATGCAGATTTGTTCTCCATCGTGCATATGTGCTCTGCTTCTTTAAGATCTAAGACACCACTTCCAAAAGTAACCCAAGCAACCATATCTATCAAACATTTCGAAGTATTAAAGTCTCAATGGGGTATTGCTAAGACATCTCTCAATGAAAGGTTCTATCAAGGCTCTTCGGAGTCCGATATTGAGCTAAAGTCATCAGATGAATTACATAAGTCTATGGTCGACAACCTTGACTACAAGAAATTATTTGGTCACGATGGAAGTTTAAACATTGTTTCCCTCTTATTGGTCCACATGATCTATGTAAGATTTGATGAGGTTGCAATCATCGTGAAATCCCTAGTTGGAGAACAATACGACTTGAATAACCAATTGTTAGCTAATAAAAAGGATTTATTCACTTACAAATTAGAATGAACATGAAAGATATTTTTTATATGTAATAGTACTATTTTTGATATTAAACGAGATTTTGATTCATTATTTTGTATGTACGTAATTATAAAGTTAAAGGTTGGCTCTTTTCTCTGGCAGCTTCGCCATATTTCTTGATCCTAATAGCTTGAATAGCAATGAAACCAGTAGTATCTTCTGGAGAGAATCCAGTCAATTCGTCCATGGAAGACTCGGTGGCATCGTATAATTTTTCAGTGTCAGAAGCTCTACCTAAGATGGTCAAGGACCCTTTGTAACAACTGGCTCTGACAACACCATTAACAGTGTTCTGAGAAGGTTGGATCATAGTTCTAACATATTCACCTTCTGGAGTAAAGTACATACCATTGTATAAGATCTTAGCATAACTTGGAGTGACAAATTGATCTCTTAATGCACGAACTTCTCTATCCAAAGTTAAACCCTCGATGTCAATGTGAGTAGATCTCAAAACTGTCAAACCTGGAGTTTCATAACAACCTCTAGACTTTATACCGATGAACCTGTTTTCAACGATATCAATTCTACCTACACCGTTTCTTCTAGCAAGCGCGTTAGCCTCAAGGAAGATGTCAAGAGGGTCAGTGAAACTTTTCTTACTCTCTTCCAAAGTCAACTTGATGGGCAAACCTTTTTCAAAAACAACAGTAAAGTTTTCTGGCTTATCAGGAGCATCTGTTGCGTCAACGGTCAACTTCCACATGTCCTTTGGAGGAGTGGTATCTGGATCTTCCAAGATCCCAGCTTCGAAAGAGATATGAGCCAAGTTCTCATCAGTGGACCATGGCTTAGCTTTGGTTTGGGCAACAGGAATACCTTTCTCAGAAGCATAATCCAACAAGTCTTTTCTACCAGCAAATCTGTTGAAAAATTCGGGATCTCTCCATGGAGCAATAACCTTGATATCCGGTTTTAACGCGTAAAAAGACAATTCAAATCTGACTTGATCATTACCTTTACCAGTACAGCCATGCGAGACAGCAATGCATCCTTCTTCTTCGGCTACTTTAATTTGAGCTTGAGCGATAACAGGCCTAGCCAAAGAAGTACCCAAAAGGTAAACATTTTCGTACACAGCATTAGCTTGAATAGCCGGAAAGCACACGTGCTTGACAAATTCTTCTCTGACATCAACACAAACAAACTTGGTAGCACCAATAGCTAAAGCTTTCTTTTCAGCTTCTTCGAAATCTTCTTCTTGACCAATGTTGGCTAAGAAAGCAATGACTTCGTAACCTTCTTCCAATAACCAAGCCAAAATAACAGAAGTATCTAAACCACCAGAGTAAGCTAAACAAACTTTTCCTTTAGACATTTTAATATGATATATTTAATTGGAAAATTTTTCAGGATCTTTTCTTACCTTTTTATAATCCTCCGATAACGAAGCGCGCTTAGCATTTTTTTCAATTACCGCTTTGGGATGAGTCATAGAGAGGAAAAATTTTCATTGGCTCTTGTCAATTAGAGGCACTTATCAAGTATGCAGTTCAACTATCGAGATTAAAGTGCATTGGTAATTGTTATTTGGCTTTTAAGCTTCTGTGTCCGTATGAACTACTGCTTCAATTATCGTAATACTCCAGCTAGCACGTCCAAGAAATTACAGGTTGGTCACGTGTTGCGGAAATTTCATCGTACTACATGTATCAGTACAAGGAAAGAGAGAATACCTATGTCATGGTTATATGAGAGGATATTTGTTCTAACAAGTTCTGGAACAAATCCGTTCAAAGCTTTGATTCACTGACTCATCAAGAGTAAACATCTGTTATTCTTTTGCTTTAAGAAAATGGAATTGTTGTTGCGATTCACCGTAAAGCTGTTTTCTTCAACTCAGTAAATAGCTCTCTTGTCCATAAACACAACTTGAGTTCATCTAAGATAAGCCACCAAGGGCTCTGTTCGACTTATGTTCAAAGGCACAGCTTTGTACACTACCCACTTTGTAATCCAAGATGATAGTGAACCAACGACGGCAATTCGTTTCTTTTAGGGCATTTCATTTTAGGTCGACCGGACTGCAACTGCGTGTAGTCTCCACGAAAAAACTTGTACTTTTCAACAAAAGGGAAGCAGGCTGGATCTTTGATGTTTAATTATCTGCAAGTAGAAATTCATGTTATTGCTGAGCTTCTATGATGAACATATCTTCTTATATATGTCCTGGTATTGTAGCTCAGTCGTGTACTCTAACAAAAGGCAAGGGTGACTACGAGTCATCAAAATATATTCAATACAGAACTCTATATACAATGTAAATCTCTTTCTTTCCGCTGGACTCTCAACTTATTCTGACTCTAATACGCAAAGGTATTATAGAAATGGAACTGACTTCAAGCTTTTGATCTACACTTGATCAACTTTTATTGTGTTCATTTACCAGCTCCAATCGATCCGAAACTCAAAGTAATGTGTGTGCCGCACAATGCGAGGACTCATTTGATTCGTAGTCATTCTGATGAATCATCTAGTCTAAATATTACTTGTGATCCTACGTTATCGAGCATCAATGAAACAGGAAACAGAAGGTTGCTCCCCACGGAAATATAAGCGCATAGGGGTTACCCAATCGATTCGAGACAAATTGGATTTCCACGATGAGCGTCGTTGGAAACGGTTTTCCGCAAGAAGACTTGAATTAATTGATACGTTATACTTGAGTTCCAAGAAAGCTTCGGAACAAGAAGCAGAGATTTCCAAAGTTGCAGAAGCTCTTCGTATAGAGTTTGAGTATCTGCTGGAATATTCTGATGAATTCGACCGTTTAGTTCGAGCAGCAATACAAAGTGTGAGAAGAAATAGGAAGCGGTCTTCAAAGGCTAGAAAACAAGATATGAATAAGATTACCAAGCCCTTTGAGGAAGGGAAAGAGAGTTTCTCGTTAGAAAACAAAAACTTTGTTAACGAATTCACTAAATTCAATTCAGATTCTGCCGATGAAGTTAATGAATACTCAAAGGATAAAAACTTTACCGAATATGATCAGTCTCGTCTTGCAATTGATTCAATGGTCCAACCCCGAGTGAACAAAAGGCTTTCAAGTAACAACGTTTCACGTCTTCCATCTTTTGAAAAACTTTCAAATGTCACGATATTGGCACAAATCTCTTCGGTGAGGGGAGTGCTTTTGAATTACATAGAAAGATCCAAGACTTGTGATGAAGCAATTTCCAAAAGTACGCCCAATCTAGAGTTTTTAGGTAGAGGAATTATTCTTTCAAGTGTTGGCTATGTTTTTGAGAAGTCATTTGCCTTCACGAATGAAAGCTCATTGGGATACCTAAGAGAAAAACTCTGCCAAGAAGCATATTTGGCAAATTTCTATCGAGATTTAGATCCAAACTCGTCTAAAGATACGAGCATTAGAGATGAAACTGCAGTTACCACATTATTTGCTCTTCTCGGAGGATGTGCAAAGGATTTCGGTTTTGATTCAATTTTGGGCCCGCTCTGTGAGCTTTTATACCTCAGTATCTTGAAGGAATATCCATTGATGGCCCAAAATTCTACGCCTTTTAGCAGTTCATGTTTGGGGGTATCTGTATCACCATCAGTCCCTACTCCTATTCCAGCACCTGTTGGCCCAGATGTAGACTTGGTCAAATCTGATTCATTCCTTCAACTTAATTCATTGGCAGCAGTAGCATCTGACCTTCGTCAGCAAGAGAAATCTCTTAGTATTCCCTCAAGATCGTTAACAGTCTCACCGACAGCGCAAAGAGGTACAGAAGCTTCCAAAACAGAGAAAAAGTCTGTTGTATTAAGATTTCTCTCTTCCACACTCAATTTCACCTTTCCTATAAAAGTATCGGCAACACCCAAATTGGATGAGCTTCTAGAAAACGCTCGATCAGCGTTCCACCTCTCACTGTATAATGATTCTCAAGTATTGGGATTGAAGAATATGAAAGATGGATTTATCATAAAATCTGATTCTGATTTAGAGAGGATTTTCACCACAGGAAACTCAATAGAGTTGGAACTTTTTACGCAAAAACCAAAAGCTGTGCCTATATACGAAATTACATCTATGGTAATACCCAATGGGTATATACTTCCTCCTCCTGTGCCAGGAGGAACAAATCGCATCAGCCAACGGTCTAGCACAGAGCCAGTACCAATGTCAGCGAATACTTCCGGCGGATTCAAATTTTTGTCTAATAGCGAAGAAAAATTGCGTCCGGCTCCTGTGCTTCCCCGATTCCAACCTCTTCTTTGAAATACTGAATAATTAAATGTATAATGTGTTATGTACAATACAACAGTATAATCTCGCGATATTTTATCACCATGCATATAATTTTTATGAAGCGCTCTTGTGACCCTGAATCGCATCGTTGAACAAATCTTTATCGTAAGACTAGCACCAATAAGATAAAAGAAACCCATGTCTACGACGCTGGACACAGAACCTCGGTCCCCTTCGGAACACAAGTATGTCAGCATACGAAATAAACCACAACTTGTCCCTCCATTGAATTTTTCTCTAGTAGAAGATCGCATCTACAGGTCTGGTTTCCCCATAAGCATTAACTACCCATTTCTTGAACAGTTAGGACTCAAAACTATTATCTACCTTGGAGATCTCGGTCAGGATGATAGGAAACAGGGAGATGAGAAAGGTAAAATGGATAAAAATAAAAAGGATAAGAATAAAAAGGATAAGGATAAAAAGGATAAAAAGGATAAAGGAACTAAAGAAGAAATATGGAATCAATATAAAGCGTGGATAGAAAGTACTGAAATAGAGTTTCATCACCTAATTATGGAGTCATCTCAAGAACCATTCACGTCGGTGCAAGAACAGGAGCAAGCAAAAGAATCACTTAAAACAGCTCTTCAGCTAATGCTTGATAAGAACAACTTCCCCATGCTTATCCATTCAAATAAGGGAAAGCACAGAATAGGTGTTTTGGTAGGTTTAATGAGGAAAATATTGCAAGGATGGTGTATGAGTGGTATTTTTGAGGAATACGAGAAATTCGCCTTGGGTAAGCTGGAGTTTGATCTAGAATTCATGGAACTTTGGCAGCCAGAGCTCAGATACAACAAGTGTAACAGACCTGATTTTCTCAGGGCTTGAGGTATTCAAAATCAAAACGAAGCTATTCTTACACTTTCCTGATCATCCAGAGTGTTCACAATTTCTGTATATTTATATCTTAGATATTATTAAATAGTTTCACATTCTACCCCCTGTTCTTCATTTCTCTCAATTTGGTCATGACCGCATCAGGGTCAGTTTCATTCGTAGCCTTTTGTACAACAGGATTGTTCAACATCATAAAAGGATTGAACTGGAGCTCATCTCCAATTGTGAATGCACCAGTAACAATATCGTGCTGGTCAACATACTTGGATAAGTTCGTGATGGCCAAATTGTTCAAAATCTTTGAAGAGAACTTCAAATTTGATTTCGTGTATTCGTGTCCAGGGAAAACATGGGTTTCTGCTGGCAATCTACCAAGAATTGAGTTCAAAGCTATATTCATTTCAGCACCAGTCCCTTCAAAAAACCTGCCACAGCCAGAGATGAACAATGTATCACCTGTGAAAACTGCTTTCTTATCGGTTTCTGAGTCATGAACGTAGTAACATATAGAGTCCTGAGTGTGACATGGGGTGTGAAGAGCTGTGATGGTTAATGACTCGCCGAGTTTAATCTCTTCTTTATGTTTGGGAGTATAAGTTACCAACGGAGAATCCTTTCCAGCTACAACAGGTAGTTTTGGATACAAATTGTGGAACTTTGCATTCCCTTGAGAATGGTCATAATGGTGGTGAGTATTGACTATCGCTTTTAAGTTGAACTTGAGGTTCTTCGATTTGAAATAATCCAATACTTCATCAGGTTCAGCAGGGTCAATGAGCCAAGAGTCGGTAGTTTTCAGGTCAGAAAGGAGATAGGCATAGTTATCACCTGTTCCCCATCTCATGGGAATCGGTTCTATGTGCATTTTTCTAATAAATGTATGGAGCTTCGATTTGATACTTCGAGCGGTGTGGAGAAGCATTCGCGATTAGTGTCAGGATTAGATAAGCATATATCGAAACCAAGTGATTGGTAGTTCGGCTCAATTTCGGTATACGTTAAACAAGGACTAAACACTGTGGATCGTGAATTATGAAATCCATGGGAACCGCTCTTCGATAAATACTAGTTCTTTTTACTCTTTTGTGTTATATATTCCTATACATGACCTACCACTTTTTTGCAACCATTCCGTCGGGAGGAGATGTTTCGAATTCCTTATCCTTTGCCTCATTCCAATCAGTGGTGAGTACTGTTCCATTCGATTGTACGTATGATTTCATCATAGCTTTGCGGGTATCATCATCAACGTTCTTGAAAAGGTTAGAGAAAAAGTCACCTTCTTTCTGTTCCTCTTCTTTCTCCTCACTCACTTCAAAGTTGGCCCAGTTGATAGCCAGTTTAGCAGATGATGGGTAGGCTAAAGTCGACTTTTCGGTTGCTTCATTGTTCGAGTTTTCGGCTTTAGTGATAACTGGGGTTGAACTTGACTCTAAAGATGGCCAATTACCAGGACTTTTCTTGAACAAGACAATTTCAACTTTCGTGCTTTTTACTACATAGTTGGACTTAGCAGAATCGATTTCAGCGAATAACGGGTCCAAGTTATAACTGTATTCGGAACCAGGGCCACTTGGAAACGAAACACTTACTGCCCTCTCTTGATACTCTATGCGTAGGGTCCCAGCGTTGACATTTTTGGCATAAATTGTGATTACAACTTCCTCGTTTGTTTGATACCAATCTTCTCTCACCTTGATTTTTAATGGTGCATGCTTGTTGATATCACCTATGCTCGTAGATTTATACTGAAGATTGCTGAATGAATCCAGAGAGGTGGGCTCTTGTTTCTTTTCATTTGTTTGTCCCTCTTTGTCTGTCAGCTTGTCCAGTGCAGATGGCTTAATTTTCTCAACATCTCTAGCTACCTTTGAAATCCAAATATCCAACGAAGGTTCTTTTGAATCATACTCCTTAGCTTTTGTAAAGTTTTTATACGCTAACACGAAAGATTTTTCACTATAATTAATCACAGCTAAACGGAAGTAGCATTCGGCAATTTCATTTCTCTTGCCTCTTTCATGAGCTAGAGCAAAAGCCTCTGAGACATCAGCTTGAGCTCTTTCATAATTTTTCATTCTTTGATAAGCAATGGATCTTCTAAGAAAAGCGGTGTAGGCCTTACTGTTCTCTTTGATAGCATTTGAGAACTGTTCAATAGCAGAAAAAAAGTCGTTCTCTTCAAGGAGGGCTTCTCCTTTTCTCATAAATTGTTCGATAGCCATTTGGAGTCTTGTAGTGGGATCAATAAAGTGCGGGAATCTATCAATTTAAGCTGCAAAAAATTAAGCATACAGTAAAAAATTATATGGGAAAAAATTCTATTTGTTTCTATAAACTCTTTTAACGAGATTGGCGACTTTTGATCACAAACCGTAAGTAGTTTCTGTGAACTCAATGTAATAATGTTGCCCCTAGGTCAAGTAAAATATTAATTCGTTTTTGCCAATTTCACACCTTTTCACCTTATGTGCACAGGATACCCCAAAGAGAGAGTATTACAAATCACGATATTTTGCAAAAACCGCTTTACATGCTTATTCCCTATTCACATATTTCTATCGAGTAAACAAAAGAAATACATTATTGTACATTAAATGTCTGCGGACAGAACCAAGTCGAGAAACTTCTCTTTACTCATCTCATTGAAGAGTTCTTCTTTCTTGGCTTCACCAGCAACCTCTTTTTTCATGGCCAGAGTGGCCTTCACCTGTGTAGCCATTATAGCATTGAAGAGCCTTACCACACCCTTTTGCGCAACTTTTCTTAACTTTTTCTCTTGATCAAGTGCTTCTCTTACTTTTTCTTGGTTAGCTGGTAAAAGATTCTTTATCCTATGTTGGTCGTGAGCTTGTTTTTTCTCCACTAATAATGCCCTCTTTGCTTTGTTTTCAAGCTTATCAGACTCAAGTTTCTTCAATACTGTCTTATTTCTGGCCATAATGGGAGCAGACCTATCATGGGCCTTGAGCTTAGAACCGATTATATTAGTAACAGCATTTGCAAAAGACTCAGATCCATCATCATTATTTTTCCTTTTCTTCATCTTTGGTAAGTCTGAGTCGGAATTGGAGTCTTCTCCTGTGTCTTCTTCTTCTGTGTCTTCTTCTGAGTCTTCTGAGTCTTCAACTTCTTGATTTTCATCTATATCGCTGTCGCTCAGTTCTTCTTCCTGAACTTGTGATTCCTTTACTTCTGCTTGCTCTAAAGGCTGTACATCTCTGGCCTTCCCCCCATTAATTTTTTGCTTTTTAACATTTTTCACCATCTCTTGAATATTTCTAGAAACTGAATTTTTCAAGATGAGCCAGTGCGGTTTTAAATACAGGATCTATATTTGTTTATAAAACATGGGCGCAACAACAGATCCTACACCTCCCAAGTCACCAAGGATAAGGGGTCCCGATGACGAATCACCCTTTGACAAGACGTTCGATTTACCTTCTCCTTATAAGAGAAGAAAAATTGACGCGTTAATTAAGAGCAGAATACCTACTCGTTATTCCAAGAACGATCATTTAAACAAGCTTAAAAAAAACATTGATAGGAAAGAAGAAGAGATCAACAAGATTAGCATGAATATCATGGAAGTAAAGACAAAGAGACATCGTCTTGAGTTTGAGGAATATAACCTTGAAGAGGAACACGCTAAGGTCAAAGCTCAACTCGATCTACTCTTGGGTCAAATCGACGAACTTAAACACTATGAAGACCAGAGCTTGAAGGAATTGGACGCCAAATTTGATATTACCATGAGAAAACTCAAATTGGATCAGGACGAGAAACTCGAAGAAGAAAAGGAGAAAGTTAGTAAGGAGATCGAGGGCATTATAGGCTCCATTCAGCAGGAACACATTGCTAGGAAAGACCTGTTGGCGAAAAGTTGTGACAAATTGAAGGATAAGATCGAGAGTTTTGATTCTTTAGTATCAATTGCTTTGAATGAAGTAAAAGAGAATAGTGGGACGAGACATAAAGAAATAGAAATGAAACAAGATGAGGAGATCCAGAGATTGAAGCGTGAAGTTGGGATTATTGAACTGCAAATCCAGGATCAAACAACGTTGAATAAAGAGCTCCAATCAGGAAAACTAGCTGAAATCATCTCTGAGAACGAGGTTTTGAGTCAGAAACATGAAGAGCTCAAAGAGCTTCACCAAAAGAAAGAATATGAAATATGTACCATACGTGACAAAGCCGACTCTTTGGAAGGTTCCTTGTCAGGTTTGGAGAATAGCATCACTTCGAAAACGAAAGAAATCAATACAAAACTGGAACGGATCATGGACATGAAGTCAGTTCTTCTAACGGCAGAAAATGAAAGGCGTGCATTACACAACAGGCACCAAGAACTAAAAGGCAATATTAGAGTCTACTGTCGAATTCGCCCACCAAGTCCCAGTACTCCGAGTCTGGAGTTGACAGAAATTGAATACCCATATGATGACAACGACGTTGATGAGCAATTAAAGCAGATTATAACCGTATCCAAAGAATTGAACTCATCGGAGTATATTCAAGGTCAACGCCAAGTAAGAAACAAGAGCTCATATACTTATAAGTTTGATAAAGTATTCAGCCCCGCGTATAAGAATAGGGAAATTTTTGATGAGCTCTCACAACTCGTTCAGTCCGCCCTCGATGGGTATAATGTGTGCGTCTTCGCCTACGGCCAGACAGGCTCTGGTAAAACGTGGACGATGTGTCACCCAGAAGACGGAATGATTGCCTTGACTGTAAGCAAGATATTTGATGACATAGAGAACCTCAAACAGAGTGGATGGCAGTATCTGGTAGAAGGACAATTCCTAGAAATTTATAACGAGACAATTGTTGACTTGTTGAAGGCTCCTTATAAGAATGAAAGAAATGACACTAATCAAGGACCCAACTCAAGTGAACAGAATGATACAAAGTCTCTAAGATACGAAATAGTTCATGATGACCTGAAAGGCACAACCTCAGTTTCAAATTTAGGCTCAGCAAAACTAAATTCGGTGGAGGCTGCCATTTCGATGTTCAGTGATTGTTCCAAAAATAGGTCAATTGCTTCAACAAACTCCAATGAGCGGTCTTCGAGATCACATTCTGTATTTATATTAAAAATCAAGGGTACGAACACAAAAACTGGTAAATATTGTGAAGGATGTTTGAATTTAGTAGACTTGGCAGGATCCGAAAGATTAAAAAAGTCTCAAGTAACAGACGCAAGGCTAAAAGAAACTCAATATATCAATAAATCCTTATCGCAATTGAAAACAGTGATTTCCTCGTTAGGAGAAGCATCAAAAGCAAACAAATCAAATCAGTATGTTCCTTATAGAGATTCCAAGCTTACGAATTTACTTAAGCATAGTCTCGGCGGGAATTCAAAGACTCTAATGTTTGTGAATATCTCTCCTTTACTTTTCAATTTCGGTGAGTCCTTGAACTCCTTTAGATTTGCTGAAGAAGTGGGAAAAACTAAACAAAATAACAGATAGTATATTAACAAGTTTAATCTAGTATGCAAGTGCTTTATCTGTCTAATACATATTAATTGTCTTCATATTTTAATACTTTTGTATTCTCTAAGAGCATGATCTTAGTATCATCAGAATTTTTCAAGAGATTTTTGTTTACCACGGACTCCCACAAATCCGTGTGCTCTTGCTTTGCCCAACTTTGTATTTTCATCTGCTCTTGCGATCCTAAACAGAAATTATATAAGGAAACTATTGTGTCCTCATTAACTTGAAGCCCGTAATCGTCCATTTCGCGTGTGAGTTCAATGGCTTCATCCGGGAACCCATGATACACATGTGCAATTAAATATTGTTTGAATATAGCATCATTGGGCAAAATACCGAATGTAGATAAATTATTCCAAAAGGATTGCACATAGTTCAAGTCAGTATAAGTGTACGTTTTAATCATTATTTGAACAGTTTCTTCATTAATCAGAGGTTTATCATCTATACTTTTGGTGGGGTTGATGGACAAAAACAAATCTCTCACCTTGCCAACTTCTTGTAAATTGGAGTATGCATTGAGAATAGCATTTTGCAATTCAATATCTTGTTGAGGTAAATTCACATCTGTTTTAAGGCATTCATGAATTTCATTTACACCGTCCTGATAAAGATTGTCTCCGAACTCTTGGAACAAATAAATATACATATCCTTCAGTGGAGGGAGGTGAGTGTGGTTTCCATGACTCTCATATAACGCTCTGACTTGTCTGAAAATGATTAAGGATGCATTGAATCTTCCGTGTTTGCAGAAGAATCTCATTGCAGGTAAGTAATAGTTATAAGGGATATGGAAATACTTATGAAGTTCACCATACAAAACCCAGTTGGTTTCATAAGACTGCTCATTAGTGTATTTGATGACAAAATCATGGAGAAGTTCGAAAAGCTCTTTGTAAGCACCAGCAAAAGACTCATTGATAGGAAGTTTAATTTCATCATCTTTCTTGATATTTGGGAGTTCCCTTTTAAGCATCTCGATACAATCACCCACGTATTCCACTGAAAGCATCTGCCTTGCTAATTCTGTAACAGCGTATACATTGACAGAATGGTTAACCAACTGCTGTTTAACCCTCGTAAAGAGTGAAAAAATGCTATCTATATTATCCATCGTTTTACATGTTAAAACAATGATGTCGTTCAATGTTTTGATGACTTTGGGATTAAATTCTTCAGACCATTGAGCATAATTATCTAAACTCTTACTGAATATATCATTCACATCTGAGATATTGTTGTTTTCGATGGCTTTGTCGATGCACAACTTATAGACAAATAGAGGAGTTTCCATTCCTTCTTGGTGTAATTTTTTAGTAATCTCATTGACGAAATTACCATTTGGTGAAACCCTCCCCGTCGTTACAAAAGCCTGTATAACCAATAAAAGTAAGCTACGCAAATCACTGTATTCGTCTTTTGACTTTCCGATAATCTCCATTGCAGAAGAAAACATTTCCTTCTCTTCGCCTTGTTTGGTTTCCTTGTAAATCCTTGCTTGTAAAACTCTCTCTGAGCTGTAGAACATGGCGTTTTCAAGAATTGTGGAGAATACTTTGGCCGGTTCAAAGCAATCTAGTACACTATTTAGAAGGGACTCGTCTCCGGGCTCTTGTCTTAATAAAACACTTGAAATTTCTTTGAAATCTAGTTCACCTAAATGGCTTATAAGTTTCGCTTTAGAAGAAGCCAAACGGGGATAATAATTGGCACCTTCGAGGTCACAAAGGAGTCTGAGAATTTGTAGCTTTATCTCAGTGTTGACAAACTGAATTTCCATCTCATCTACTATCAGGCTGACGCATTCCTCGACGTTGAAAATGTTTCTTTCTAAATCCTTATACTCGTGCACACGGGGAGGGTTTTCGTACAATTTCTCAATGTGAATGATGAGCGACTTGTAAAACAGATCCTCTAGATACAAGTTATAGTGATATGCGAAATTCGAAATGTTTAAAAATGTATCCAATTTCATCAATCCCCTTAGCTGTAAAAAGTCTATTAGCGAGGTAAAGAACGAAGGTGAGAGGAGTGTTCCACTCTTTGCTAGAAGCTCAAGACTCCCTTTCAAATTTATATTCCCCACTTTTAACCGGGATGCTAGTAATGCAATAGACACCAATATAGTATCATCCAAATTGGCCTGAGATTTGAGTATAGAGTGTATTAATAATGACAAGTATTCCGGTATTGCTACTTCATTCTCCAATATAACTGATGTGGACTTTTTAACAAGCTCATGGAGTGAGTTCAGGTCTAGCACACCAGCATGATAATCGCTCAATTTGTATATCTCCATAAAGATCACATTTACTAGCATCAATGTTTTGGGAGTGAAGTCTATTTCTGAGATGAGGATTTGTAGCTTCCTTGAAAGATCTTTTTTCTTAGTATCAGGACTTGTGTCTGTGCTTTTTATCAAATGTTTTATATTAATGAACCGTTCGTCTGGGATCTCGGCTTCATTTAATGCATCTGCAGGCTCTTCTATGATGATCTTGGGTTTTCTTTTTTTGCTAGAAAATGGGAGCCACGATCTGGCCCTTGTGTAATATAGAGGTATGTTTGGATGTAGTCCTGGAGTTAGACTACTTCTCTGGATCTTAAAACCACGGCGTACAGCAGTACTCATCCGTAGCCCATACATAATTTTTCCAAGCTAATTTCCAGTCGCATCGATTTACTCAATTTTGAGATTATTCTCACATTAATTATCTCTTGATATATACATGTTATATACATTTATTCTTTATCATTGAACTCCGGTAAATGGGATTGAAACCTTCTGACAGCCCAATTTTTTCCGATAAACTTGACCTCAGGTGCTGAGGTACCTTCAGATTCAGTGAATACTTTCCAGAATTTTGGATCTTTGAACCTTGGATCCTCTGGTTGAAAATGACCAATACATTCCCTAATATCCAAAACTGCTTGCCTCAAGTAAGCAGCCACTTCTGATCTCAACTTTTGTACCTTTTTACCATCTTTTAACTCGGGAGATAAGTCATGAGGATTTTTCCTGTCTATATACTTTTTACAAAGAGATCTCCATTGACTTCTATAATCTTCAATCTTCTCACTTGACACCTCATCACCTATCCATATATGAATTTCTGCACCCATATTGTTAGGCAAATATCTTTTAAAACCCTCCTCGGCAGAATGTTCAGGGGCAATTTTTTCAAACCCATAACTGAATATCGGTAAAACTATTGGAGCTCTAGTACTTTCGAGAACCAATCTAGAAACGCCCCACTTAAAATATCTCATAGAATTATTGTATGGAGGTTCCAATTGAAGAACAAATCCTTCAGGAAAAACATGGAACCAAGACGTTTTTGTCCTTACAAACGGAGACTTGGACATGACAGCAGTTGTGCCCGCTTTAGCTATCTCTTTTAATGGGGATTCGTTGTTGGCCTCCTGAAGGTCAACAGCAGGGACCCCACTATGCAATGTATCATCTGGGGATAAAATCCGAACAGCTGCATCAACGGACCCTTGAAAAATTCCTTCGCCAAATCTTTTAGTTCCTAATACTTTACCTAGGGAGAAAAAGAGAGATAATGGTTTGTTAGCGAAACAAATATTATCAGCACCAAAAGACCATCTAACGGTATCGACATCAAAGTGATACCTCCAAGGAAGAGCCGCATAGAATGTTGGATCATCCACCACAGACATATGGTTCATTACTGTTAATAAACCTCGATTTTCTAATCTTGCCTTAGCAAGTGCTACATCAAGCTTAGATAAATTATGAACCTCCGGTTTATAAAGGAGATTAAGAAAAAATTTTGCACCAGCTGTCATTAGAAAACAGGTGGCATGTGAAGCGAGGTTCCATCCAGGAGCATCACGCGGGTACTGCCTGAGATAGTCCTCACCTCTAGTGATTACGTCTTCGAAGGACATCGTGGTGAGAAAGCATCGCGCGAGGATGGGGATTTAGACAATGTGATTCGTAGGCGTGCATACAAGTGTGGAGTGGAAATTGGGCTGAGAATGATGGGTTTAATTAATTAAGCGTAAATACTCGGGTATGATTTAAGTAATGGTTAACAGCATGAGGAAAAGTACGATTCATTAGAGAGGTACCACTATATAATACATTGTTTGTTATCGTAAATATACGTTGTATGAATAAAGTAAATATTGGTACATTTCATCGAAGCACTTTATCGTACTCCCAGCGAGTATCTAAAGAAGCACCCGTTTTCATCGACGTGTTCAAGTCCGAATAAAATGAATCCATAAACTCCAGAAACACCTTTACATTATTTCGGTAGTCGTAGTATGGATACAATCCTGCATCGGAAACACGCACATTGGGAGAGATTAGTTTCATTAGGTCCAGCTGGTAATCTGCGAAGTCACAAACATGAATATCAAGGTCAGAACTAGGAACGATACCATAACGCAGCTTGAGACGAGCAAGATCTACATTTGCTTTATTTTGTGATCTGAACTGATCGAACCTGATACCTCTGTTTTTTAGCGTCTCTAAAAGTTGTCTCTTATAGAGTATTCTTTCTTTAGGTATTTGCACTCTTAGCTTCAATACATCTATTTTTAAGAATTTGCTCTTATCCAGAACCTCAGTATCACAATATTGAATGGTAAACTCTGAACTTATCTGATCCACCAGGGCAAGCCTGTGATGATAATGTAGATATCTAAGTTGACTTCCAGGATCTTCAAGTCTCGGCTGGGGGAATCCTGTTTTTGAGGGCATAAGTTAGTTAAATTTCGCAGCCGCTTTTGCAGCCCAACACAATGGATTACTATTTCGCAAAAACCATACAAAGAGATGTATTATTAGCAAGCGCTGTTCAAGAGTATCTCAGTAATCAGAATTCAGAGGATACCACTATTTGCTTCACGTCGTTGACTTTTTTAATCTTGGAAGTAGGTGTTCTGTTTTCGGATGAACAATACAGGCATATATTAGGGATCAATGATGAACTACATCCTATAATATATGAGAAACTTGTCCAACATATCCGTATTGTAGCTTCTGACATATATAGAGAGCTTGGATATGAAACCCTTCTAAAGATACCTTTGACCGAATTCAAGAAAATAGTATACCAAATAGGTCTCAATTTCAAAGAGATTTTTTTTGTACCTATGACAAGAGAAGTCAGAGCAAACGATGATACAAAACAAGAAGTAATTCGATTCATTAGTCGATATAACGAACAGTGGGTTATTACCTCTCTTTTGTTTAGAGAATACCTGGATGTAGTAAGTAAGTAAAAGGTTACTCAAAGAAAATACAAATCTAACAATAAGTAGCTGCAAATTTAGCTGCAAAACTCAATCGGTTATTGCACTCCTTCACAAAAATTTATTCATCTCATCGCACATATTTTTTATCATTAAGCATGAGAATCAAGAAGAGAGGAACGACTGGTAATGCCAAAAACTTCATCACTAGAACCCAAGCGGTGAAGAAACTACAAATTTCATTGGCAGATTTCCGTAGGTTATGTATTTTCAAAGGAATCTATCCAAGAGAACCAAGAAATAAGAAAAAGGCTAATAAAGGTTCTACTGCTCCAGTTACTTTTTATTATGCAAAAGATATTCAGTATTTGATGCATGAACCTGTATTGCAGAAGTTCAGAGAGCACAAAACCTTCGCTAAGAAATTGCAAAGAGCTTTGGGGAGAGGTGAAATTGGAGATGCTGAAAGATTAGAAGATGGAAGACCAAAATACACCTTAGATCATATCATCAAAGAAAGATATCCCACCTTTTTAGATGCATTGAGAGATTTAGATGACCCTTTGAACATGTTGTTCTTATTTGCAAACATGCCATCTACTGATAAAGTAAGTACTAGAGTAACTAAAGAAGCTGAGACTCTAACTAATCAATGGTCAGCCTTAGTAGCCAAACAGAAAATGCTCAAAAGAGTTTTCGTATCCATTAAGGGTATTTACTATGAGGCCAATGTTAAAGGTCAAGAAGTGAGATGGCTTGTGCCGTTCAAATTCCCTACTATGATTCCTTCTGATGTAGATTTCAGAATCATGTTGACCTTTTTGGAATTTTATTCTACCCTTTTGCACTTTATCTTGTATAGATTGTTTAAGGAATCAGACTTGGTATATCCTCCAGTCATTGACGCTTCTAAATTGAAGTCTGTTGGTGGATTATCTTCTTATATCCTTAGATCCAGTTCCGAAAAGAATGCTTTATTACCTGATTCGAAGGTTGAAGAGGCTGTATTAGAAGTATTGGACAATGAAGAAATCTCCAAGGCTTTGCAAGCTGATAAGAAGGATGTGGGTGAAATAGAAGATAATGAAAAAGAGGATGAAGATGAAAATGTTGAAGAGATTGAGCTTGATGAATTCGAATCTACTAATAAAACAACGGGGGACCTTTTAGAGCAACCATCCAAATTTCAATCTCCAACCTCTAACTTGTTCTCCAAATTCATTTTCTTCGTGGGCAGGGAAGTTCCTTTGGACATTTTAGAATTCTGTATTTTATCTTGTGGTGGTCGGATAGTTTCTGAGCTTGCATTAGACGAGATAAAATATAATGATAAGGCTACTTATGAGAAATTGGACTTGTCTAATATCACTCATCAAATCATTGATAGACCTAAAATTTTATCAAAGGTTAGTGGAAGAACTTATATCCAGCCACAATGGATCTTTGATTGTATAAATAAGAGTGAATTGTTGCCAGTTAACACTTATGCTCCTGGTGAAATATTGCCTCCACATTTATCTCCATGGGGAGATTCTGGTACTTATAACCCTGAAACTACAGAAGAAAAAG
Source organism: Yamadazyma akitaensis (assembly GCA_030581475.1). Classification (NCBI taxonomy): domain Eukaryota; kingdom Fungi; phylum Ascomycota; class Pichiomycetes; order Serinales; family Debaryomycetaceae; genus Yamadazyma; species Yamadazyma akitaensis. Next base: position 879,505 of record JAKTTN010000006.1, read on the forward strand.
AAGGTGAACAAGAGGAAGAAGAGGAGGAGGAAGTTGAAGTCGATGATGAAGACGAAGGTGAGGATGAAGATGAAGATGAAGATGAAGATGAAGATGAAGATGAAGAATTAGAAGAAGTACTTGATGAAGACTTGAAAGCACAAAAGGAATTAGAACAAGAAGCCGCTGGTGTTTACAAGGATACTACTTCCGGAAAGAAAGGTAAAAAGAGAGCACACACCGAAGAAGATGAAGAAAAGGAGTTGAAAAAGATTATGATGACTAACAAGCAACACAAATTGTACAACAAGATGCAATACGGTATTGAAAAGAAGCAGGCTAGACAAGAGATGTTGAAGAAAAAGAAGAAAAATTTGGAAAAGACTAAGAAGCAATTGGATAACTTGAATAAATAGACTAATGCATAGGATTATTACGTAGGATGTAATGTGATATATGTAGTTCGAATCAAGAATCAAATCTACGGATCTTGAAAATGATTGAAATTTAGAATACCTCAAGTCGCTTTTTTTTTTTGCAGCCTCGATTTTCAATGAAAGTTATAGCGAAACATCAGTTAAGGCAACACCTACAGAAGTCACACTGGAGCGTGAAGAAGCTAATCAAAGCATCACCTGAGAACATAGTGGGGGAAGATACCCTTTCAAAGCTACTAAAGATGTCAGGATTGAACGAGGACGTCAGTAATAAGAGTAAGCTCATTGCTTCGTTAAACTTGCAACTCTCCTTCATCAAATCATTGTACGGGCCCCACGAGAGAATTAAGAAACTGAACAACGACAAAATCTTTCGATTGTTGAAAGATGAAAATCGGCCTGGGAAACCTTTGACATTAAAAGATTTAAAGAAACAGATCCAGGAATTGGATGAACAGGTGGATAGAGAGAAGGGAGAAATTGGGTTCGAAAGAGATGATTTCTTTGTCATTAAGAATCTACCAGTAGATAAGGTGTAGGAAATAAATTGTTCTAGGACTCAGGTAGTGCCAGAATGTATATGACTATTTTAAATTTCTCTATAATGTAAATACAATATCTACTACTTTTGTACGCGAGAATCCATATATATTCTATCTGGAATCTCCAATTTTATAAGGTTCTTTAAAAATTCTTGTAGCTTCAACAATTCTCTTGATCCCTGATTTATGAGTTCTATGTCCGTGGATTTAGGTACATTAATGAACGCTTTGATGTGAAAACTATTCGACTCATCAAGTATCTTCAAGGGAATCTCTTGTTCCGGGTGATCCTTCTTTCGATCATCTCTTACGAAAATCTTGAAAATTTCAATAACTATGTCTCCATGGAAGAACCGTACACCTTTAAGCCAGTATTGATTGATAAAACTGTATCCTAAGTCTTCTAAAAATTGTATAAATGAGTCTTTTTTTTCGTCTAGTGATCCGGAAACCATCAGTATTTCACTTTCCAGCGACACAATTACACTATGAGTATGCACTAGTGTGCTTTCAAATATGTTTTGAGCGGAACACACTTGGTTTTTACCGGCAATAGGAATGTCACTTATCTGAAGGGTCCATGTTTTTTTTGTGTCTCTTGACAAGGGGTCAAAAAGTTTATCCGTAGAAATTCTTTGCTGCATATATGGCTTTTCGAGACTAAAATCGTCCAAATCATCCCATGTTGTAGTAGTTTTCATGTAGTACTGTTCAATCTGATTAACTTTCCCAGCCTCAAATTTGGGTTTATATTGGTTAATAGGCTTACAAACAAGGGTGTAAGTGGACACAGGTTGGGGAGAAATAAGACCTGTCAATGCCTGTAGAGTGGATATGGTTTGAACATAGCTATTATGGGGAATTGTGGAGACAAGAGAGAGTTGGTGCACCATGTTGAAAAGGTTGTGAGAAGAGAAATTAGAACAAACGCAAAATGTGATGAGAGTGTGGGGTGGATATGCAACAAACCTGTCTAATAGGGGTGTATACATGAAAAAAAAGGTACATTTTAAAATTGAACGCTTCATATATATCACTTGTGTTCTTTGTGTATTCTGTTGTACTCTATATAACTTATGGTGTTGCTACAGACCCAAAACATTGCGGGTCTAACACTGATCCTAGTTATTTGAAGCTAGTGAATCAACCAGTTTCAATGCTGATTATAAGCAGTCCTTCTTTATTGCTCCTTCTTCTCATCTACTTCTACTTTCTCGTTAAACGCTACCACTATGAATCCAATCAACACTATATTTGCTGCAACAGCTGCGAGTCCACCACTTACAAGAGTATTATCGAATAAATACTGTAAAAGAAAGAATGAAGAAAGTGGGAAAATTATCATAGCCCCAGTAAAAAACATTAACTTGTTAATCACATGTCTATCGTTAGTAAATATCCAGTCATATTAATTACTCTACTTACTGTGGTACATCAGCCATTTTAATTGTGTTGAAATATTCAGTGAAGTTCCATATTAGTGCGACTTGACAGGGATATAATATTTTCGTTAACTTATGATGAAATTCGGTCTTTTATTGATGTTAGTACCTGCGTTGGCTTTCCTTGATCTGGGATCTCTCGTATCAAACTATCAGTTGCTGGAAAAGTATATCATTGGTAGTGATGATTTGTTCAATGCCATGAACAAAAATTGTGAGAATTTACCGGATAGTTTGAAAGTGTACAGGATTAACAAACTACAACCGGGAGATGGGTATTTCATTAAACATGTTCAATACGACTCCCCAGACAAGTTGGAAGAGTTCATTGGTGCATGTGGGTTTGATGCTTCAGTGGAAACTATTGAAACAGTCGAGAATATAGATTTGCACGATAAAGAGCTGTTGATTTTAATACAACAAGTTCCATCTTTTGTGAAGAGAGAAATATATGATGAGTTGGAAGAAGACTTGAAGGCAGCAAAGAGCTTAGCATTGGAGAATGACGAGACTGTCCTGATCTTAGATGAAAGTGAAACTGAAGGCAATAAACTACACGAATCTGGGAATGGTGCAACTGACCTCAGCTCTCACGGGGTCTTTGCTCACTACTCCTTTTTTTCCACTGGAATCTGGATGTGTTTGATCGTTTCATTTTTCCTTCTTTTTATTCTTGGCAATGCTTTTAGTTGGATTCTGTCCATCGACATTACATACCAGTCTTTTGAGAAACAAGTGGACTTTGAAAAGAAAAATGAATAGGTTTACTATTTAATATATATACGGAATAATCTTGTATGGAACTCGCTTTTTGTACTCGTCCCAACTCTGTTTATATTTGTTAGCACATTTTTCATCATCTCTCAGCTGACGATGGATTAAAAGTGATGCAAAATAAATAGCATAGAAATATGTTAGTGGTGTATTGAACCCAGTAGATAAACACCAAGAAAATCCAATTAACCAATCTCCAAAATAGTTTATATGTTGACTAAGCTTCCACCAACCGTCTATAAGTAAATTGGATCCAGTAATAGTTTTCATACTTTTTAAATGCCGTAATTTTCCTTGTTTGAAATCACTCTTTTGTTGATTAGCTGAGTGGAAAATGAAGTACCCCAAAGCAGCAAGTCCTAAAATACAACAACAATATGCATAGCCTAATTCTACGTAATTCACAGCTAAGTAACGTGCTTGTAAAGAGTAAGACCATGGCACCAACGCTAAGTCTCCAAATGCTAGCATATCTCCAAAGCCATCGGTGACAATATCCATCATTGTCAAAACCCCTTCCTCATTCAACACTCCATCAAATATATAGAAACCTTGGAGGAAGTTTATGAGAATAATCAGGTCTGCAATTTTACCATGGTTTAAATATTGGTTGTATAAGCAAGAAACATTGATAAGAAGCCATAAAATCATTCCTGGTTTCAATTCACAAAAAAGTTTAATATCCCAGGACCCAATCCGAGGGTTCAATTCTCTACCTATAAACCAATCATAAACTGGTTTTCCAGTATTACCTGGTTCTGCAAGAATTCTTTCTTTGGTACCCTTTCCATTTGGAGTTCTCAAAGGAATAAAAGAGATAGCATAAACAAAACAAGCTAATAAGAATGAGAATAAACAGCACACTAACGTGAGTTCTAGTTGGTGAGTGTAAATGAACTCCAATTCAGGTAACTTTCCGAGATAGTAGTATCTACCAATGAGAAGTGATGAAATTAACAGTATGAAGGGGAGTCCATTGATTTTGTAATCCAACTGAGTGTCATCCCTGAGCTTTGTTCCAAGCATATGTTTACCTGGAACGATCTGGTCAAGTAACACAAACGAGAAAAAGTACACCGTGTATACCAACCATGTTTGGCCATCAAAAGCAGCTGAAAATATGCGATCAGCATCGAATGAGATGGAGAAGTCTAAGCCAGACTTCAAGTCTGATTCGTGGTTAAATACTAGTCCAAAGAAAAGAAGGAGCATTGGGAGTCCTAAAGAAATTGCAAGAGCACCAACAGTTCCATTGAACTGGACTTCTGTTGTTTGGGGGTTAAGCATGAGGACCTAGGGGTAACTTCAGTATATTTATATATTTTGCAGCAAGAAGTCCTGCGAGAAACGACAGTGAGCGAAACGAAAACGAGCCAAACGAGAGCGTGCGGAACGACTAATGCCATGCAGAAATTAGGTTCAGAGCGAAGGACACGACAAGAGGTAGAAGTACATAAAATGGCGCGGCGGGAACCAGAGTCCTTCGACAAAGTTTTAGCGAACACTTGGCAAAACGAGACTAAAACCTAAGATAATCTTAACTGCTATTAGGTAACTTCCGTTTGTTCTCCCTTTCCAATAGAAACTCTCAAAGCCTCTACTTTAATCACGACCCGCATATTGCCCCCTCCCCCCTCTCCCACGTTAAGTAACCCTCATTTAAAACAAACGCCTGTATGAATGCCGCTTCATCAACTAACCCCGATTGAGTAGTAAACCCGATTCAACAATCTCAAATTAAGATTCCCTATTATGAACCATGTAACCTGGGGGTAGTATAATATGCGATAAAAACTTGCAGACTTTAAAACACGATGAGATCAATGTAATGTAACGTCACATCCAACAGGGTGTGCACAATTCAATACATGTTACCTCATGCATATTGCAACTTGCAAGGAAAAAAAACGGGTACTAAACGATCAATCTTTTTCTCAGGAGACTGGATCCATGATGGTTGTTTTTCGGGATTGGGCCCTTTACTTTTCGTACACTAATCTCTCAATTAATTTAATGTCTGATGGACCAATTGCTCAAGGTAGTTTAGTCAGGTCCAGCATTTTTTAAATCTAACAGCGAGGTAAATTTTATAGACCAATTACGAGGGCTCCTGCACTGATTTCCCTTCTAGGTAGTAAATGAAAGCCCGCATTATCAGGACCACCCTACCAAACTTGAGACTGCATCGAGGTGGTTGATTGTGCCTGTAATAAAAGGGATTTTCTTGCTGGTTGCTTTTCTTTTAAGGTTGAGAGTTTAGACTCAGCAATGAGCATCAAACATGATTATTATCACCGCTTCAGATAGATAGAGTTGTGTGAGAATGAGGATTAATATACGATCTTGAGATTTGAATTTTTTTACTTGGTTGGTATTCTGAACTTAAAAAGGGTTTATGAAACTCTCATGTAGCTTAGGTTATTTGATCCCTTCACAATAAGGAACGAAGACTCCCTTAGAGATATCCAAAATTTCTGTGGCGTTCGCTACGAAGAACGAGTGGGTTAAAATAATAGTTGAAAAAATAGGCTATATGTGGGTTCGTAACCTTGTCCGAATCCATGCACAGTTTATGAAAGACAATAGGGCCATTTATGAGAGATTTAATATGAGTCTATGCGAAACCAAGGCAATTGAGGAGTTAAGCATAAAGGATTTATTGTTCAGAAACGGTCTAGTAAAAATTATATGTATGCATTGCGCGTAGTAGTCAACTCACATGAAACTTGATAAATCAAGGAAATTTATGTGACTCAGATCACGTAAATCTTCAATAATCATCAGCGGTCATTATTGCTTGCTATTAGTGAGAGGTGCTTTATTGAAGGTAGTCGCTTCTCAAGAAAATGGACCAAATAGGTTGTAGAGATATCTCAAAAGACACCTGTTCTTCAGGTATTGATTTTGGCGAAAAAAAAAGGTAAGTCAAATTATTCTTTGTCTAAAACAAAGAAAAAGCAGCTGAGCTAAAAGAACGAGGGAACCTCTAATATAATTACATGATAATAAGTATGCCCAAGATTTAATCACTCCAGGGCACTCAAATGCGCAGGACGGGAGCTAGCCAGTTTAGGAATAATTGTCCTCTATTATTAGGTACGAATCTATAGGTGCTGATCCCTGTTACATTTCCCCCGTTTCTTTTAGTCTAGGCAAAGAGAGCCCCTTAAATGTCACAGTATAATGCGGTAATGCTATTGACAGAGATTTTCAAACCTCAAAAAAATACCGGCAGGGCTTGCCACTTTAGAGTAGGAGATAGTGTCCCTATTAAAAGAAACGGGGAGGGGGTCAAAAGCAGTAGTCAAATGGGCAATTTGATTGTACCGTAGCGTCAATCTAAGTAACTTCAATATAAGTAACTTCAATATATATGTATGAACCTACTCAACAGTATTGCTTCTGCATAGTCATACTTATAAAGTGAGCGTACGTAACATTTGTGCATAATAGTAACTTCTATAGAGGGCTAATCTAAGCTCTACTTGTTGTTCATTAATGGACGACTAGCATCATTTATGACAATAAAATTTTCAAACCATTAACCCCCTACTAACAGGAAATTCCTCGCTGGTTGATTCAAATAGGAAAATTAATTGGACGCGTTATCAGTTCGTTTTTTTCAATTAATTTTAACCCTCATTACCTGGTATCAAACCCTCGTTAAAGTAACTGTGCTACCCACTGATTTCCGGATCACTAATAGGGCGTCGGGCACTATTTTTCATTTTATTTTTGATAATCTAAATTCCTATAAGTACTTTAAGTTTTCCCATTTTCGTTTAGATTATTTATCAACCGCTGGATTTATCGGTAGTCATCATATTTTTGTATATTGGCCGAACCCTTCATCCATTTATCAATTCAAGGCCATACAGCATCCCATTCTTGTAATTAGAGCCGCCCCACTCATTCGTTTGAAGTGAACGGCCCCCTTGCATTCTAACTGTTAAATTTAAGTTTAATTTTTTTCGTGCGGGAAAGAAAAAAAGGATTTTTTTCATCCTTTTAAATTCTACCACTTATGACAAATTCCCTTTCTGTGGTACCACTCGTTAGTATGCCACAACCACCTATTGCCACTCCTAAAAGAAAAAGAGGGAGACCTCCAAAACCAAATAACTTCAGTAATAAAATTACAAAAACCATCAATATTAGTGTCAATACATCCCCTCTTTCCAATCTGCCAGATGCTGAAAATAATAGTAATCAGATTGTTAAGAGAGGAATCCCAGATATTTTTACCCCTACTATGAGAGTCAGTCCTAGTGGAGGACGTCAAAGACGCCGGTCCAAAAAAGACCTGATTTCTTCATTAGACGGTGTTCTGCCTCGTCGAAGGTCCAGCGCCATATCGGGACTGGTTAGCTCTACTTCAGCATCTCCTGTTCATGATTATCTCAACGTTAATTCAAAGACCATGGATAATCTTTCAAATGTTACAAGTGGGAGAATCCCATATCATTCTCCACCACCTTCAGCAAAGCAACCAAAATCCGACCGTAATTTATTACCACCGGTGGTTATTAGGACTGACAACTATTCTTTGCCATTACCCCCGAATTTAAGTCAAAACGTGGGTCAAAATTCGGGCCAGAATTCTGCTCAAATGAATCAAGTAACCCATTTGAACCAGAACTCAAATCCAATCTCAAATCAAAATTTAAATCAAAATTTGAATCATTTGAACCAATCTCATCAACCTTTGCAAAACCCTAGTGTGTCCAACTTGCAATTAAGCAGTGTTAGAGAGCTGGTAAGCCCAGGTGGTAGCAGTGATTCCCTTAGTGAATTCGGTGATTTCAATTTACGTCTTATGGTTGATGACCTGGGGAAAGCCGTTTTATCACAACCTGACAAACCTAAATTGTATCATTCTAATACAGTCATTGGTATTGAAGCCCAATATTTAGACTCTAATGAACTTGATTATGGTCTGGTACCTAATCAAATGCAACTGCATCAACGCCAACCGCCTCAACAACAACTACAACAACAACAACAACAACCTCAACAACCTCAACAACCTCAACAACAACAACAACAACAAAGACCTTTGCCTATAAAGCATCACTCAGATTTAGGTTTCTCCGAGTCAAATCCTCCGCAAACTCCCAAGCAAAAAGACTACATGCTTAGCACTGGACTCACACCTTTAACCATGGGATTGACCAATAACTTAACCCCACAACTTAATTCTTTAATGAATCTGCTTGTAGCGTCTCCCAAGAGAATCAACACCGGTCAAATTCTATTCAATCAGGATTTATTTGGAAGTGGTTTCATGACAAATGAGATGATGAACTCCTTGCCAGCTCAGACTAATTCTACTAATCAACACATGGTACAGCAGTCTCCTTTCCAATACGGCGCCAATACTAGTCTCAATAGTTCGAGTTATGGACTTCAATCTCAAGGTCAAGCAACTCCTATGCAGTTGACAGACGATTTTGATGCTAGATTAGCATTAAAGAAGATAATTCATGTTAAGAGAAAATAGTGTATTATAGAGGGAATACAGGTGCAGTTAATAAATTGTAAATTAACTCTAGGCTTTAAGCCTTTTACTCGTTTAATTATTGTAATATTACTGTAAGATTATTTGTTCTTTGTTTTAGTAACTGTGAAGTGCACTTTATTTTACCTAGATTTACTTTTCACACCACCTCAGATTTTTTGTCCTCTATTAAATGGTACTCTTCGTATCTTTGCCTCATCTGTCTAAGTTGGTCTATTTCTCGTAATACGCTTCAATTGTGAACTCCGATACGATATTGAACTTCTGAAAATATTTGCAAGGGTCTGAGTCACAAAATTTTTACTGGAACCGAGATTTTACAATGAATGTTCTCTTAAACTTAACCTTGTAACGGCATTGGTTACCTCATTAATGCATCTTCTTCTGTCTTAGTTAACTAGAGCTAATAGGGATATACATTACTACATTACATATTAGCTCCATATAAAAGATCATGCATCACTGCCTAATTGACTCAATCACCTCCTTAAATGGGTCCTTGCTTTGAAAGAGACTAAGATATAAGATGTGCCGTGTCTAAAAATATATCACACTACCACACGACACTTTACATTGTTTTATTGCATATTAACTGACAATTAACTCAATTTACTACCAACCTCACAACAAATATATGTTGAGATCAAGGGACAAGTACATATTGTCGCCACTGGTATGGAGCTATGCGATCGATGTATTTTGTTTAATGCCCTGTTTTTAGATATCGTGGCTACCAAGCTCAAGCACACCCGCCTTCTCAGGATAATACGTATTAATTATCTAAGACGCGCGCTGCACAGGGCGCGCGTCCATTAGCCAAGTTTGAATTCCAATAAGAGGAAGGGGATTCAAATCTTGGGATTGGAATTTCAATTCCTATCTTCTGCATAGTCTATACTATCTTTGCAGTTAGAACCACCGTATATCCTGTATTCTTAAGCAAGCATTTAATATCTATGCGCTCTCTCTAATCTACCAATGCAACTATTAAAATTTTACTTTGCTAAATCGTAGCCTACGTTTTATAAACCCTACAACACTCAATTTTTTTTTTTACCCACGCAAGAAAAATATGAGGAATGTCACAACTCAATATGTGAATTGATGCTCTAATGATCATCTTGGATCTAAGTGAAACCGGTGCCTGGCATATCGACCGGTAATCAGAAGGAAATCAGCGTATGATTCATTATCCTATATACATCTCTTACACGATACATTAATTGATCACATGCACGAAGATAGTTCAGGATGCGCTTTTTGATCGACTGCATCGTGTACTGTTCTCAACCCGTCTTTTACTTTATCATACTATGCAAAGTATGACGCTTGAAAATATTTCAAATAAACCCGCTCCAAGTTTATTACACAAGGAAAAGAAATGGAACGAGAGCGGTGTCTTCCTATTGTCCATGCCTAGGAAACAACCATCGGTAAATAGATAATTTGGTTATCACAGATCTATCGGGTGGTAGGTGACCTACGGCATCTCCAAGAACAAATCTTTATCATTAAATGTGTGCATGAAACTAAAATGTGACACTAGCTCTATGTGTGCTCATTTCAAACATCACAACACCTAGGCCTATGAATACGCACCTCAGTCTCATATTTACACATACATTCAATTCTCAACAAGAAAGCACTGAAAATTTTTCACTTCGGTAAATCCACACTGCCTTCATCTCGTTAGTCTCACTACAGTTAAAAGTGAAAAAATTTTTTCTTATTCACTAACTACATACTTCACAATGTCCCACAGAAAGTACGAAGCCCCAAGACACGGTTCTTTAGGATTCCTCCCAAGAAAGAGAGCTGCCAGACACCAAGGTAAGATCAAGTCCTTCCCAAAGGATGTCAAGTCTAAACCAGTTTCCTTAACTGCCTTCTTAGGTTACAAGGCTGGTATGACCACCGTTGTCAGAGACTTGGACAGACCAGGTTCCAAGATGCACAAGAGAGAAGTTGTCGAAGCTGCTACCGTTGTTGACACTCCTCCATTGGTCATTGTTGGTGTTGTTGGTTACGTCGAAACTCCAAGAGGTTTGAGATCTTTGACCACTGTTTGGGCTGAACACTTGTCCGAAGAAATCAGAAGAAGATTCTACAAGAACTGGTACAAGTCTAAGAAAAAGGCTTTCACCAAGTATTCCGCTAAGTACGCTAAGGACTCTGCTTCTGTTGAAAAGGAATTAGCCAGAATTAACAAGTACGCTACCGTTGTTAGAGTATTAGCTCACACTCAAATCAAGAAGACCCCATTATCTCAAAAGAAGGCCCACTTAGCTGAAATCCAAATCAACGGTGGTTCTACCGCTGACAAGGTTGCTTGGGCTAAGGAACACTTCGAAAAGACCGTCTCCGTCGACTCTGTTTTTGAAGAAGGTGAATTAATTGACTCTATTGCCGTTACCAAGGGTCATGGTTTCGAAGGTGTCACCCACAGATGGGGTACCAAGAAGTTACCAAGAAAGACCCATAGAGGTTTGAGAAAGGTCGCTTGTATTGGTGCTTGGCATCCAGCTAATGTTAACTGGACCGTCGCCAGAGCTGGTCAAAACGGTTACCACCACAGAACCTCTATCAACCACAAGGTTTATAGAGTTGGTAAGGCTGGTGATGAGTCCAATGGTGCTACCTCTTACGATAGAACTGTCAAGACTATCAACCCAATGGGTGGTTTCGTTAGATACGGTAACGTTAACAACGATTTCCTTTTGTTGAAGGGTTCTATTCCAGGTACCAGAAAGAGAGTCATTACCTTGAGAAAGTCCTTATACACTAACACTTCTAGAAGAGCTGCTGAATCAGTAAACTTGAAATGGATTGACACTTCTTCTATCTTCGGTAAGGGTAGATTCCAAACCCCTGCTGAAAAGCACGCCTTCTTAGGTACCTTAAAGAAGGATTTGTAAGTTTATAAATATTATAGGTAACTAATAATATTATTTCTTTCATCTGAAAATGTAGTAATAACTACTTTGAATTATATGTAAGTCACATAATGATTTGCTTAAGTGTTTCATTCGTGGCACTTGAGCAATATGTTCAACACTTTTTTTTCCTCATTTTTTTTTTGTCTGTTTAGCTTGATCCATAATGTCTGTAGTATATTCCAGTTCTATTAACAGCTCCTTTATATCTACAATAGATCACCTTCCCTCGGACATAGTGAGATCACTATGGCTCATTCAGAGTATCAATATCAAGGTAGAAAAACTTCGAGCAGAATTATTAAATCATCTACAAAAAAAGCCCTTGGACCCTCACCAGTATCACCTTATATGTGAAAAAATGAACTACTTCCTCCAAGAGAGTGTTCAAGAATCTCAATCATTACACAACCAGATCATTGCTCACCGGCTGTCACTCTCTGGTGAGATGAAACAACTTAATGACATAAGAACACGTCTCTCAACCCTCACAACCACTGATCAAAATAAGCATGTCTATAAAGAATTGAGGAATAAACTAAGAGAACATTATGATGCTTATCCATTGATATCACTGAGAGAAGCCTTACGAGAACAAAAATCCCTAAAAAGCGCAATAGATTCGTCCCTGCCAGCTCCTCTAAAACTATTGGTGAAGGTACCACCAACAAAGCTCAGAAAGAATGAGAAAATGGACTGGAATATTTCCAAGTCTAAGAGAAAGAAAATAAGATCATCAGCCAAAACACCAGAGCACAGGAAACTTGGCCTGAAGTGGTCTGAGAAGAGAAAAGTTGGACACAACAAAGAATTGGGGTTCGGGGATAAGTTTGAAGAAGTAGAAAACAATATTGTTGCTGAACCAGAGGTATACTGTTTCTGTAAGAGGGAGTCTTTTGGCGACATGATCGGTTGTGACAACGAAGACTCTTGTCCCAATGGTGACTGGTTTCACTACAAGTGTGTGGGACTCCTCAACAGAGTAGAAACTATGAAGTACAGCGTAGGCAAAGAGAAATGGTTTTGCTCTGATCATTGTAGAAAAGTCGTTGAAGCTGAAAAAGCTCAGAAAAAAGCTATTCGACGCAAATCTAAAAGAAGATGATGATTCCTTATTTATGATTTATTAATGCTTAATGATAATGTACATCTATACTGCTAATAATTCTAACATACCCTTTATTTCGTTAGCTTCCTTGGATTTTTTAATCTCTGAATCAATCTTTTTAACCAAATTGTTAAATACTTCATTCAAATCCGAATTAGCTGAGAGATATGAGCCATATAACTCCAAGATCACTGACAAATAATCAGCAATCAAATTAAACGATCTTACATCTTCAACATTCTTCTGAAACCATTGCAAAATAGGTACTAAAGAAATTTCATCTCTGTTCTCTAAGCAAACTCTAACTTTTCCTCTCAGTCTCAACTCACTCAACACTGTGATTGTGTGCTCCTTAGGAATACCACTAATGAATCCGCTGTCCAATGCTTCAGACCACTTGAAAGAGTTCAAAAGTTTTTCAAATGTTTTTAATTTTTTGGTATTTTGCTGAGAAGAAGACACGACTCTTTGTTCCTCTTCACCTTTGTAGTCTATTCCTTTCATCATTCTATTGTATGCATTATTCTTCACTTGCTTGACGCCTTGTTTAACTCTGGCCTCAGTCTTTCTCGTTCTGATGGACAACAATCCGGAAGTCAACCCAGTAACAAAGTGCTTGTGTTCACCAGGGGATACACCACAGCTCAATACACCACCACTACCAAACTTCCACCCAAATTTGACATTCCAAGCGCTGCTTGTGGAGTCGAAGATCTTGACATGGCCATCTAAGGACCCGACAAGTAATCCACGGTCTCCCGTATTATGTAAAGTCATGGCCGTTTTTGTGAAATTATTCAATTCATTAATCTTTTTATTCATGCTTAAATCCCATACCTTAACTTGAGGACCTCCGGCACTAATAAGTGTTGTCGAACTGAATGCCAAAGTATCTTCAATGGGATCGTTGTGTTCGAACTTGGCGATACAGTCATTGGCCCTTGTATCAAAGACCCTCACTATTCCATCATAACACCCGGTAGCTATCAAATTGGGATTGTTGGGGATGAAATCAGCACTTCTTATATAATCTCTGTGATAACTATCATTGAATTCGAGAATTGGACCTGAAGTCGTTTGGGAAATGTCGTACAATCTAAGAACTCTATCATCTGATCCGGTCACTAGTTGCTTGCCGATAGTTGGGTGGAACTTAGCAACATGTGTTGGATACGTTGAAGGGTTCAAACTCACAAGCAAACTACGAGGTTGGTACGCATCATAAATGGACACCAATCCAGACTTATCACTGGCGACTAACAACTTACCATCATGTCTAAATTCTCCAGACAAAACTGTATCTTTGAATCTCGAAAAAGTTTTAATTACTTGTCTACTTTTGGAGGAAAATATTTGGATTCTAGTTGATGAAGATACTGCAAAATCATGAGGGGATTGTGGATTGAAATGTATGTGATTTATTGGGTGGTTTTCCTTTATTAATTGAGGACTCACGAATCCTCTCCAGTATCTTTGCTCCGGTGTAGTTTGTGATGGTAAGGTAGGGTTTCTTACTTGTGTGACTCTAGGTTTACTGGAGGACATGCTGCTAAGGTTGAGATGAGATAAAAAATTTGAGACTCGCATCTACTAGTGGTCGTGTGAGGGACAAGATAACCTATTTATTGAAAGAATGATGTTATATATTTGCTGGGACAAATTCATGTCCGAAAAAGGGATCAATGGTTTTTTGTGTACTCAAAAGAATTCAGTGCTTTTTTTTGAAATTTTTAGGGTTGTTTCAAGAGCTGATTTTCGTCTTATAAGTTGATAGCATATATTCCGCGTGCAGGAATCTAGTAACTCCCTCCCAAAATGGGAACAAATACTTTAGGGCAACAGATAGTTACAAGTAAGAGAAGGACCGTACAGTTCATAAATATCTAATTTCCCTACCGTAGAGGGCATGAATTTTTTATTATCTTCCAGTTTATTTCTTGTTTTTTTGTTTGTAGTCCCTCGTTTAAATCCTATAGTGTTTTTCGCAGATTCTACATTTAACTTTTTTTTGCAACCACCACAAATGCAACTTCAAGACTCTTTTAGCAAACACCTTCAGTACGTTGACCCTTCAGAATTGGTCGTAGAAAAAATCGAATCTCCAGATATTCAAGTCAATCATCAAGCATTGAAAGATCTGGACATGATTCCATCCTTAGAAGCTCTTGGTTATGACGGTTTGGATATGAACTACAAGGGAGATTCCATAGAAAAGGAGACAAACGAGGATATTTCACAGCAAGATTTGCGAGTGAGTACAGGTCTTTACTTAGATGTTGACAAGAACCCTTACGAAGAAGATGAAGACTGTAAGAAAAAGAAGAAAAAATTTTGGTTTTTACCTTTTAGCATTGAAGAATCTATGGTAGTCAATCCAAACTTGGTATTATCGCATGCAGATGACTCCACTGGTAGTTTATTCTCTTTTGTTCCAACAGGCGGGAGTTTGGAAGAAGATGTGGAGCTTAAAGAACTTTTGAAGGAAGAGTATTCCCCGGAAGACGAGGATGCTATTGCCTTGGAACAATCAGATGAGACAGAACAAAATGTATCCTCTCCAGCTCCTTCAGACACACCAAGCATCCCGTTTAAACAATTCACAGGTGATGATTGCGATGAAAAGGAGAATTCTGCCCTAAAATTCGGCCTAAACACTGGCACCTTAGTCATCTGGCTTGCATGCGCAAGTCTTTTTCACTTCGTTTACGACATTAATTAGATAGTAATATAGCTAGATCGGTCTTTACATGAACAAAAGAAAGAAAATCAAATGAAATTATAGGATTAAGAAATCACCAAATCACCCAATCACCAATCGCTTCAGAATCACATCACATCTATTTCAAGAGTAAACTACAAAATTTTAAACTATTCTTGTAAGGCCCTCAAACGTTCTCTCATCTCGTCCAAAGCTTCGTGGTCCTCCTCGAACACAGGTTCTTGTATCTCTTCTACTTCTTCAATGTTCGTGCTAGGTACTTCAGTATCAATCTTATTAAGTTCATTCTTAGTCAAATCCTCAATGATCTTGTTGATTTGCTCTTGGCTCTCGTCCTCCAAGTCATCATCCTCCACATCCAAATCTATCATATCATCCATCATTTCATTTATTATGCCCGATTTCATCAACTCTTTTTGTAACTCTTGCATGGTGCCCAGCACCACTCCTAAATGAACCAACTGGTTAACATCTCTCATAACCGAGGTAGAGCTTCGCATGCTTGTAGTTAGTTTGTTCATCGACCATTGTTCATTAATAGACATGTTGATCGAGTCAACTCTTGCTTTTGATAGATGAAGCTTATTATATTGTTTATTAATATTCTGTAGTTCTCGAGCATATAGACGTGCACTTTTCATATCTTTAGCCTTGACAGCTTTTTTTATAAGACCCTCTGTTTTCTTCTTCAACGGCTGCAACTGATTCATTGACCTGTCGAGCTCCCTCTTATTCTTTCTCAAGAGTGAGTTTATTTTCCTCATCTAAAAAATTAGTAACAAAATAATAAATGTGTGTAGAAGCAAACACGGTTGACTTATCAAGCATTCTTCATTGTTCGTTCTTAAGAATCTTTACCACAACATACCTGCTCTTTAGGGTCAGGCCCCCAGATAGCCTTTTTTAGATAGTCCATAGTTCAACTTTTCCTCGCGCATTTTGAAATCTTATCCCGCATTTGAAGTTATCTCCTTCAACAGGAAAATTCCCACTTCTTTCATCAATAATGATTTCCTCTTCCGAAACATTTCTTTTGTGTTTATTGGGAATCTTCATCCCTCCTGCTCCGATCTTCATTTTACAGAAAACCATCTTCACCAAAGATTTCCTTATTTCGGTTCTTCTTACTTTGATGGGTCATATTCCAGGACTGATATTCGGTTTCTATTTCATCCTTGTATGTTACCCAAGATCTTTGTATCTGAGAGTTGATGAGGAGAGTTCTCTTACTACAGATAGATCTCTTATTGGTTCAACAAGAACAAACGGACAAAATGAGACTTACTCTGACAATATTCCAGCAAATGAAGAACACTCAGAATCTCCATTAGGTCAAAGCCACTGGGCAGAAGAAAGCTCTAGTGCTCCCCCACAGTACGACGAAATTGAGGGCCACTCAGAGACTAGAGACTCAAAGGCCGGTGGCGATAACAAGGTACAAACCTAGTATGTATTAAATGAATATTGATAAACAACTTACTATCTCTAACTATTGTATTAAATCCGTCAATTGTTATTTTCATATTTGACTACAGGTCCAACGCAACCATGGATTTGGCCACAAATCCCTCCAAGTGAAATATAGCTTTAGAACCCAAGCTCAATCTTTCATCAAAAATTGACCCGATTTCCATTAATTGACTTATTTGTTTGGAATTCCCACATTTATTGATAAGTTCAAACAACACATTCTTCAAAATTATACGTGCAGGAATGCAATGTGCTAATAACTCATAAAACACTACTCTTGCCTTAGCTAAATTAGCTACTGTTCTAGTGTTGTATATGGAATTAGAAACATTTCTAATCACGAGTTCCCAATCCAAAGGAACCATAGCTTTATTTATATCTGCAGGAATTATGTGATTTTGCATCAGAATAGTCTCGAAACTTAGTAAGGCCCTGCGTAAATTCTGGTCAGAGTTGATAGCTAATTGTTTAAGAAAATCTTGTTTCAGCACATCTGAACTAAACTGGACCCCTTCTTTATCAGCTACAACGTTCAATATTCCACTTACATCACTAATAGAAGGTGCAGGGATCCGCACCAATAAGGTCCTACTTTTAATTGGAGGGATTATATTGGATGTAGTGTTCGATATCATGATAAGTCTTATGTTAGAAGAATACTTTTCCATAGTTCTTCTTAAAGCGGCTTGCGCATCTCTAGTCAACGATTCAGCTTCATTGATGATGACCACTTTAAACCTATGTCTTGGGACGTTCGACTTGTTGTTTCCAGTGAAATCGACCTGTTCTGTACTGGCAATATCTTTTAATAAATCTTGAATCACCACTCTATCGTTGATTCCCATATCACTGGGTGTAATTTCTAAATGGTAGGGAGAACTTAATATGTTAAATTCCAACTTTCTATTAGATGATGTAGTAAATGTTTTCACGTCAATTTTAAGTTTCTCGACCAGGCCACCAAAGAGTTCATGTAAAGTTGCATAAACTCTGGTTTTTTTACCACTACCACTGGGTCCGTATACGAGAAGATGAGGGAAGTCACCTGTACCAGCCAATGATTTGAGACTGGCAGTTATAGGAGAATGGTACGAGAGCTCCTCCAATCTTTTAGGTCTATATTTATCTACCCATAAAGACATAACGCGTAGTAAAGAAAATTCCTAATAATCAAAATTTGGTGTGAGAATTTTTTGACCTGGTGAGAATGGCTGCAAAGATTTAAAAATACGTGCATCACTCTATACATTATTGACATTACATACTAACTAAGCCTTTGGTTTGGTTCTGATGAAATGAGAAGGACACTCGTATCCTGTAGGGTTCTTTTTTAAATACTCTTGGTGATAGTCCTCGGCATCATGCCACACTTGAATTGGCTCAATGTATGTGACAATTGAATGATTTGGATAGTATTCTTTTTGGATTCTATCCTTGACTTGTCTAGCGATATCCAAGTCTTCGCTATTGTGAGTCATTAATACAGAGCGGTATTGGGTTCCGGCATCTGGACCTTGAAAATTCAAGGTGGTTGGATCGTGCATTCTGAAAAAAATATCCAAGATATCCTTAAGATTTAATGTGGATGGTTCATATGAGATTTGTACGGCTTCAGCGAATTGAGTATCACCTTGACAAATTCTCTTGTAGTCTATGCTATGAATTGAAGGGCTACCATTAGCGTATCCCACCTTAATATCCACTATCCCCTTACCACCAAATTGTTTGGTAAAGACCTTTTCAACGCCCCAGAAACAACCAGCTGCTAAAGTGATAAGTTTAGAAGTGGGCGTAGTTTTCAACGTGGGAGAAATAATTTGAGCCGTCATATCCAGAAGTTAAGCCAGTAAAAAATATATATTTTTTATGAATGCGATTCAAGATAAAGATTTTATATTTATCTACATACTAATTGATGATTACTGATGAGGTGAAAAATTCGCAATTCCTCGAGATCTTGGGAGGTTTTGGGCTCGCGCGCACCTTCCTGATGACAAAGTCCGAGAATTAATTTAGTTTCATTTTCTTTTGAATCCAAAAATCAGTTTTTTCCGTTCCTTTTCAGTTTTTTTCTCTTCCAGTTTATTCAGTAATAGTGATCCTACGCTAGATTTACGCTCACCGGATTTTTCGAGTTTCAGCTCTCTTCTCTTCAATCCACCAACCCACGATTTCTTTTCTCTTACTTCCGGAACCGGAGCTGATTGCGAAAGTGGCCCACTAGCGTTAGATGCAGCTCTGTCACGATTACCAGAATTTGCAGTATTAGGATTCAATGAATTCGTGCTCGAATTATTGATAGTCTGATCAAGCTTGAAGTTTTTCTTGAAAAGATTGGCTTTCTTTGGAGTTTCTTGTGAAGTCATTTCCGATGTTTCATCTATAACATTTTTAGAAGAGATTGATGTTTTTTTAGTTGAGGAGTCAATAGTTGTGCTGTCATCATTTTCATCGGACGTACTGGGGATGGCATTTGTAACTGGTGGTTGTGAAAAGCTACCGTGGGAAACACTACCATTTTGAGACGATGTTCCATTGTGAGAAACATAATGAGAAGTTTCCATCTCATATTCTCTACCATTGAAGATATCATTGATATTAAATCCAAAATCCATCTTTTCTTCCTCTCCCTCTTCGTAATGGTCACATTCTTGATAAAACAAAATGTAAGCACTGGCTAAACCTGGTCCGTTTCCAAAAAATTTCATAACAAAATTTTCATCAACAATCTCTACTGTTTCATCATCAAAAAGTAACCAGACTTTTGGAGTGATTTTGCAAAGAGAAACGTAATGTCCATGCATTGGACCCCCACCGATATGAACCACCAATGATGAGAGTTCATACAATTTGAAATTATTTTCTAGATTAGAATTATCTTTTGTGCTTGCCGTATTGAAAAGTCTTAACTTCAAAGGGTATGAAATCAGATCGAAAAGCTTGATCAATTTATCGAGTTTTTCATCGTATTTGAATCTCTTAAAATTTATCACTAATACTTCAGGTAGATGTTTGATTCGGATCGTCTTTACAGCTTCTTGAAGTGAAGAACAGGAGTTACAATAAAATTTGTTCTGATGAGTCAAAATTTCCAGCTTGGAGAAATTATTTAATAAGTTTGTAAGAGAGTTCGAGTTTGAATTGGGAGGGATGTCAATAGAAAGGTCCAAGAAAGTTTCCTCCTTTGAAGTGACGGTTTCACAACTCAAACATTTGGTTTCATTGGTGATGATACCTTGAAACAAGTCATTACACCAATTGTTATCCACACCGTTCTCTTTATTCAAACATTCAATAATCTCATTGATTAAATAATTACAAAACTCATGAGCATCATGATGCATATTGTTTTGGCGAAATAAGTAATTCTTCTCTTTGAGTTTCGACATGAAGAAATTAGGGGATACCACACCAGTATTAGAATCATTTTCAACCATACATTCAAACATATCCTTCAAAGCGTATAATAAGGCTGAATCGTTATTTTGTTCACTTGGTAATTGGAGCGAATGATCGAGATTAATGATTGGGCCGTTTATTAGCGCAGACCGTTTGCGTTGGTCGCTTGTAGGGCTAGAATTGAAAGGATTTATGGGGTTTTGTAGAAATTTTTCTGGATACGGAATTCCAATCAATATGAAGCTAGATTGAGAAGATACTTGCCCATCATCCTTAGAAGCTGGTTCTACTAAGGGACCGTTTGCTTCACTAGTGAGTAACATTGACGAGCTTTGACTATAGTCATTCTTATCACCAATAGGTTGGGTATTTTTCTGACTAGGTCGGGTGACCATAATTGGGATTTTTTTGAACGCTGCATTATCATATTTGGCTATTAGACTTTTCTGTTCTTCCAGTAAGAACCCACATTTGTCCAAGTCGAAAATGTAGTTTTTCCTATCCGGAATATCATTATCAACAAAACTGGCATTCCCGTTAGAAGCGTTGGAGTTAAATTTTAATCCAAAAAGTGAACCTTTTCTCGAAGACTTTGGTTTTTCCTCCGACACTGACTTTTGTTGTTCCTTTATACGTTTTTGGACCAACAACTCGTACTTGTTAGTGAAATTATGAGTCTTAATTCCATAGAGATTTAGTTTTCTCTCATGCTGAGTTTTGCGGTGATCGACAAGTTGTACTCTAAATTTCTCGGTGTAGTATAAGCACTGAAGGATCGAGTTACAGTAACAGGTGTTACCAAAGTTCTCCATTCCGAAGACCTTATCCAGACCATCACCATAGGGTAATTGACTGGCTTTGAGGGCAATTTCAGACATAGTCATGGCGTGAATAGGAGAAATCGCGGTGGGGGAAATATGGGGGAGAAGTGAGAATTGAAAGATGATGTGAAGAGTGACTAGTAGTTTACAAGTGTCAAGGCTAACATTCAAATGGGAGCTGTTAGTAGAGGAATTAATATATGAGGCTATATTACGAATAGTTTGGGAGACCTTCTACAAATAGAACACGGCTACGAAGCCTGGTGACAAATATTCGGGTCTATACGATAAATTAAAGAGATGTGGTTAGTATACTCATCGGAGTTTTTTATTGTCATCAATATAAGTTTGGTCTTCTATCTATATTTATAACCTAGTTTTGAGTACCTAATGTCGACGTCGCAGTATCTTAGACGAAACACTCTTTGTTAACACTGCTGTATCTTATCGCTTATTATGAATACTATCTGATCACCCAATACTATCTATCACCTATCATCGGCCACCTATCTTGCTATCTTGATACCGGCGACTGCCGAGCATCACTTGTTTATCTTATACTGTCAATATCATTCACTAAGTGTCCAATAACAATTATTGTTCTTATCACAATAGCAGCTATCACTATCTATCAAAATTGCGCTAATCTGCCACTTATCTAAAAACTCCGCACAACAACTCCAAAATCTGCCACCCTATCATAAATTGTGGAGTCGAATCCATACGAACAACAGGCACGATACCTATACAATTCTCCTCCTAATTAATCAGATAGTCATCGATACCGTATCAAGGAATTCGTATTGGTGGAACTGATTACAGCTTATCTTATCGGATCGCACTCGTACGTAGATAAAAGATTGGTGACCGCTCAAACTCATCACAATCAATGGGAATTCCATGGATAAATCGCTTATTTACTTGTTAGCAATAACCTTAACTGTGGACTTTAGAGCCACTGTTATGGAAACTAAGAAAAACTTGTGGTCTCGAGATCGGGTGTAGAAGTCCTCATTCGGGTGTTCATCAGAAAAGGCTTTTCTTGAGTATCAGAGATGTGCTGTGTATCTATACATAGAGCAAACTTTTGTACAACGATTTACAAGTAATTTCGTTAAAAAATATCCAGACCTATTTTTTTGGCCAAAATTATACCAGATTTGTAAGAAAGGGTTCTACAGGACTCCCCAAACGGCAATAATAGCTAAGGCACGAAATGGGAAATTGTGGCGCATGTGAGTTGGCTATGCTATTATTCACTCGGGGCACATATCATATAACATGTAAAAATGGGAGGAGTGGCACTGGCAAATATCCACGAGGGC